>CM031234.1:201661014-201757634 GCA_018340775.1 Taxus wallichiana var. yunnanensis
AAAAATGTTATAAATCGTCAATTTGAAAGAACTAACATAGAAAGGTTATCCACCTCATATCTACTTTTTATAGCACTAAAATATTTCAATGATCAAAATACAGTAGTGAAAGAACATCATAAGACAAATAAAATAAATCAAGTTACATTTCCATTTCCTCTTTTTCTTTCTTTTTAATTATATTATAAAAGAAAGCAAGTATATTGATTTCACACTACACACAATGCATTTAATAAAATTGAATGAATTTAAATAAATCCAAATGAATTAAACAATAGAATTCATTCCAATAAAACTATATGTTCACCAACATCCGGTTTATACAAATCAAACATAGCCATCATTAACGTATAAAAAAATATTTTGCATGTTTTATCAACATATGAAACTATGTTACACAAATAAGAGATGATTGTTTAAAACATAACCATCTATTAATTAAACATTCGAGTATCCTTTTACCAAATAGAGTTTAGTTTCACAAAATTGTTACAATAATAATAATAGTCAACGTATTGACTTCCACAAGATAAGATATTATATTATTACCTTAAAAACATCGAATATACCTTAGTAAATCTGAATCCCACTTTAATGGTATTATATCATTATCTTAAAAACATCAAAATTACCTTAGTAAATCAAGCCCACTATAATATATTCATTAAAACACAAAATGTCAATGTCACAGTTTGATTCACAAGAACCTGAGTGAATTGATTTACTCCTACAAACCGAATTAGAATCCTTTACATTCGACCACCCGCCTATCCATTCTAACATTGTTCATAGGGAACATTTATGATCAGTATACGACCATTGTTAGGTTGTGCAGCCTATTTTCATGTGAGAAACTATTGAAGATTGTACACTAAGAGTATTATAAACTTTCCATAGTTTTTTCGGCTGTGGTTTAGGGCCGGGTCGGGCCCTAAGTGGGGTTCCAGGGTGGAAGCCCTTGGTAGCAAGGGTTCGAGGGTGTGAACCCTGAGAAATATTTTTTGGCCTTAAAACGTGCCCGATATACCAGGAAACGTGATTTTATCATATGGGCGGGATTTTGACCCATAGGTTTATGGGATGGTTTTGTCCCATGGTTTTGATATCCACAGTTTTGTAAAACTACTTAAGTAGTTGTCTACTTATATGGTTTTATGCATATGGTAGGTATAATGTAACATTGCAGATGTGTTTTGAATTTGGGTGAATTTTGTAGATTTTGTTGAGCATAGCTCCAAATAGATTTGGGTATTGTATTGAGAGAGTGGTGGCTTGTAATAAAATATGAGCAAGTGATTCTTGATGGATGTAGCCCAAATTGGGTGAACCACGTTAAATACTGTCTCTTTGTGTTGTGTTATTTTATTATGCACTTTTATTTGAGATTTGTAATAGTTTCTGCATATTATTTTTTATTGTTGTGATTCTGTGAGGGATTATTTTGCATATTTTATCCCTTATTTCCTAGCAACCGTGCATAGTCTCATATCTTAAACAATCTATGAATTAAATAATGATAATAAGTTTATATATATATATATATATATATATATATCACACACACACACACACACAGTTTCAAAAATCAATGGCACTTATATAATAAATATACCCCAAATTTTTTTAATAAATAACTTGAAAAGCTAACACAATGAATAATTCATGAACACACACACACACACACACACACACACACACACACATCCAACACAATAAGATCATATAAATCAAACCCAAATGGGTTTCAAACCAATCCAACATTTTAAACCATTTAACAAAGATAACAATGGCTTTCTATTCCATAGGAAATGAAGAATGTACAAGAACATACAAGATTATACAATAAACAAAAGAATATGTATTCCTTGACCCAGATGGGTTCTAATATACTACAAATACATATTCGAACTCACTATTATTTTTATTTTATTTTATAGTTGAAGGGTATAACAACTTCATTGCAAAACTTAACCATAATAATAATATTTCATTTCCTTCATATAGTCTATTTGAGAAGGAGAAAAACAACCCAGATTTATTTATATATATTCACTACTACAACCAAAACTCAAACTAGGTTTTTAACCCAAACTTCAATAGTATAAAACTAAATGTATGCACTCATAAAGGCTTGATAACACAAGATATTCTAAAACCCATCAATGAAATCAAACAAATATTTATCTATGGCAATACCTTAAGGAAGAATCATTATTTTCACATTAATAACATATAAGAATTATTTAAAACCATAACCATTAAGATATTTAAATGCTATAAATAATAAATATGGGGATGAATGATTTCATTCCTAAACATTTCTCAAATCCTTTCGATTTTCTCTCTCTGCTCGACTTGGTGAAAATTTCATAGGTACTCTCAAAAATTGAAGCAAGAGATATCCTAAAATCAAATAGGAAACCTCCTCTTTATCTCGACCACCATATTAAATATCCCAAAAAGTTTTCCATGATTTAAGAAAAGTTTCTCACCATGTAATAAGTGCATTTACAGATAAACAAAAATATCTCCACAAATTTTGCATGCATAACTAGATGGAGCCAAAAGGAGTTAACTGAAAAATGAACCCCTAAAATAACCATACAATCTCCATTACCTTCATTGAGAAGCTTCCCGATTCTTTCAAGGTGATTAATGGTGTATTGAATACACATCAAGACTATTGTACATTTTCACCACCACCTAATTCCCACCATATTATAGTTTAAATTAGTAACTTCGAGTTAATATAACGTTAAATCATGACCATACAACTGAAGATAAGGAGACATCGAGTGGTCCAAGACCGTTCAACACTATAACCAAGTTTATCATGGCTAGTCCAAAGGCTCTCACCATTCCCAACTCCTACATTTAAACATAGTTTAGGTGGTCTTGTTTAAAATTATAGTCACATTTATATCTTATAATTTCGGTTAGTACTTGACCATATCATAAAATATGATTACACACACACATATCTATAAATGTATCTATAATGTATATATATTATTTTTCTTCATTATCGATTTAATAGATATTGTTAAAGTCCTTAGCATGGTTGATTGACCATTAAATGATATCAAATAAAACAAGGTACCTAACATACAAACTTACAAGTCCACCCCGCAGAATCGATTATCAAAATACCTTAATTATTTGTTAATTTGATAATCAATGATAATATAACCTTGTTTCATATGGTCAAGACCATTGATCTATTTGCAGCAAAATTAAGATCTCCAAGTTATAAATACCATCACCATTATTTATCAACTAGTCAAACCATAATGAAAGAATAGAAATTATTTCTTACTAAGTTTTCTTAATCCATCCTAGTTATCAAGGCTTCTTCTTTTCCTAAGCATTGGCGATGTAGTGTTCAACATTAGAACATCTTAAATCAACAAATGCTGATATAAAATTGTAATATCATTATGACATAAACTAGAACATTTTTAAAAATCATCAGGTATAGAAAATCATCAATTAAATCACAACAAGCTCAATGTCAATCCATGTAATCTATTTTACATACTAGGAAACTTAGTTACACAACCAAAAACATAACTATGAATACAATCCAAGCATCACACAAGAATAAGATAACCAAACCTATCATCATATATAACAAGATAAAATATCCACTCTTATAATGAAACCAATGGGGATATGACAATGATCCTTTAGGGAAGATTTGTTCAAGTCCCTAAAATCAACACAAAGTTCGATTTCTCCATTTTTATTTCTAACTAGAATAAGATTTTCCACCTAAGTAAAGTACTTGATAGGAAATATTATTTTTCCTTATTGATTTTGGATAACTCCTTCCTCATGAGGGGATATATATTTGGATTAAGTGGCATTTAATTTTACCTAATTGGCTTTGCGTTAGGATCAAGATCAATAGAATGTTGGAAAATGTCTAGATTAAAACCCTTTAGATCTTCATAGTCCCATGAAAATACATCACTAAATTTTTGGCACAAGGAGATAAAATCATGTTTCTCATCCTCATCACATATCTTCCCAATAAAAATTTCATTTCTTTGTGAAATTGTGATTAGATGAAATTATTCTTTCATTTTTGCTATGTTCTTTTCTTGTTCCCCGAACTCATCATGAGAACTGAAAATCTGCTCCAAAGTAACCAATCCTTTTAGAATTTTTTTGTATTTAGCTCAATAATCTTATCATCATAGATATCTTACAAATATTATTGCATTATTTTGGAAAAATCAACTTCATTTTGGATAAATTTCACTATCTTTTCATCGTTTTAAAACATTTTCCAGTTGGTTTCATTATCTAGAATGGAAGGTTTGACCACTACCTTGATATGTTACACATTACCTTTAACAAGATCTTTAGAAGGTGAGAAATGAGAACCAAGATATGCCATTTGATATTATTATCTATTCAATTTCCTAGGCACCACTTACAAATTAAGAGAATCAAAACTCTCTAGAATATTCCAAAATATGTGTTTGTAATACCTCAATAGCTTGTACTTTGTGTGACTTCCCTTTGACTTGATGAATGACCATTTCAATATCTCCAAATATTTTCAATTATTTGATGTTTCTATTTTCTTAAATTAGAATACCATGCACTAATGTCTCATACTCTACTACATTGTTAGAGTATGCAAATTGCAATCTATGAGAAAATAAAAATTTCTCATTAACTTGAGAAATTAGCACAACACCTACCCCAAATCGATTTCTACTTCTAGACCCATAAAAGAACATCTACCATAGTCTAGAATCATTTTATTTTTCTTTCTTGAATGGTTCAGGATATAGTATATCCTTCCTAAAGAATGTAATAATTATCAAGACTAGTCTTAAAGGCAGCAAGTTATTCCACATAAGGATAAAATTTATGATGTCTCTCAACCCATTCATCTAGCAATATATCAAGAATAGATAGAGGAATAAACTTCTCTTCTAGAATTTCATCTTGTTCATATTCTTTTTGTATTAAACAATTTGATTGGATAGGGGAGGGATCATATGACTCAATGTGAAGGAAAATATGGGGTCAACTTATATGGTAAATCTTGTACCATATCTAGTTTTCAAAAGTATATGAATCCACTCTAAAGAAAAATAACCACTTACCTAAGATGTGAAATCTCTATACAAACAAATGGAAAACATGGGAGGCAAGTGACGAGGCCATAAATTGGCCATTAACTACCATTATTTTGTCCTTCCAAGTTACCTTTGAAAGTGGATATAAATGTAATCTTGGAACTTATAGTTTTCTTAAGATAGAATATAATATATATATCTTGTTCATTCTTTAGAAATATTTTTACTCTATTTTTTTGAATAATCCTATTGAATATTTGGGAAAATATGCAAAGTCTTGTGTATGAGGCCATAAAGGAAATATAATGCTAGTTTTGTGAAAAGTGGAATTGATAATGAACAAGTACATTTAAACTTAAATATGATTTCATATTTAGATTCCTCTCAAAAAATTTGTGCAAGTTCAAAAAACTAATCAGTTCAATCCGAGATCACATGTAAAAGTTATAATTGTTTTAGTTAGCTCTAACCATCATTACAGTTAGCTCCAAAACCTACATCAATAGAGTAACATTAGCTCCGTAACCATTGGAGTTAGCTCTAAAACCTACATCAATAGAGTAACATTATCTTTGAAACCATTGGATTTAGATTTGAAACATGCATCAACAAAGTAATGTTAGCTCTGGAACCATTGGAGTTAGCTTTGGAACCTACATAAATGGAATGACAATTTTTGAGGAATTGTGAATAATCAGAGAATCCAATGGAAAATATGAGAGAGGTTTTTGTTCATAGAAATTTTTTTAATATAAACCTCATTCATATTTTCTACAGGTTTTACCAATAAGGATAAATCTAACTTTTAGTGAGCTGCAGTAATAAGGAAAAAGTGTATTAGTTGAGCATCAAAAGTTCCACAAATAGAAATAGAAAAAGTCAAATGGAAAATATGAGAGAGGTTTTTGTTCATAGAAATGTTTTTAAAAATAACTCATTGATATTTGCCACAGTTTTACCAATAAGGAGAAATATAACTTTTAGTGAACTATAGTTCGATGAAAAAGTGTATCAAACAAGCGTCAAATCCACAATAAAAATAACAAATTCAAATGGAAAATCCAAGAAATTTACTTGGTCAAAATCATATTATGAGGAAAACCTACTTCCAATAATGTAGGAAAATAAAATCATTTTGATTCTTGTTACCAAAAAGCAAGGAGAAGATTTGGGAACAAATCTTCCTAAAACAACAAGATAAGACTTTGACTCCAATAATATATCTCTCTTTATATTTTGTGGAGATGGAGATATTCATTGTTAGAATTGGAATAAAGATAAGACCAATCATATAATTATGCACCAAGAGTTTTCCCACAATTAATGACATGTTCAAAGGTGGGTTCTTAACAACTTTACTAACTTTTCCTTCCTTATCTTGACACATATTAACATGCATGTATTTTCCATCACCGGATCAACTTGGGAAGTTTCTTGAGGGATTCACATAGGAGACATATTTATGATGGAATAGATAATGCATTCCACATTATTATATTGAAATTTTTTTTCTTCATTTGTTCAACAATGTTGAAGGGAAGGCCCATGGATTTCTACATCTTTGGCATATTGTTCTCCTTTCTTTGCTACTGCAATCCTAGAATCAGTGACTTTGGTTGGGGAGTAACCTCCTTGTCTAAAACAGGCCTATCAACAACTTGAGGCTATTTTTTATTGTTTTCATTGATCTCCTTCTCCTTGTTAATGACATTGCCTTAATCATAGGAAGATTAAGGTTGTGATTCTAGCATCCTTTACTTATACCTTATATTATTAACAAAGTGATTTGAGGTCTGCTAGAACTGCCCACTACTTGATTGAATGAACAAAAATCATTGGCACTAAAGAACATGAGCTTGACGCTGGGATTAATCTCTTGAACTCTTCTTCATTAGAATTGGGTGCTTCAAACATTAGTTCTTTTTTATTTGAATAAGTTTGAACCATGTATGCTTGAACATTCAATGCCCTTTCACAATTAACTTGGTTATATAGTTGATTACATGGAAAAAAACATTCTTTTTCTTGAACCGTATTATTCTGTACTAGAACCAATGCTTGGCTTGTGATAGGTGTAGGAAGTGATTGTGGAGGAGGAATTGTTTCCAACGAAAGTGGTGAAATTTTTCCTTGCTATCTATGATTTTGCTGATTTTTTTCATATCTCTAATTAGATTTTTGATTTCTATATGGCTGATATCCTTGGTTAAATCCTTGATTTGAATATTGCCACTGATTTTTATAATTTCTATAGGATTGGGATTATTTTTTTCAGGATATGACTTTTATAGTCAAATTTATGATTAAGGATTACATGTAATCATATTCCTTTTGTTGTGTAGGAGAATGCGATGTGAGGTAATGAGTAAGGAAATTTTCTCAAGATTATGAGCAATAGAAGGTTGAGAAACTTGAGAAAATTCAGAATTTAAGGGCATGAGATGCCTAAGAGCTAGTTTCTCGGCTTGTATTAAGCAATTTTCAGCCCTAATATCTAATTCATAGGCCCCAGGAAATGTTATACCCACCATAGATTGAACCATAACAACAATTTCATAATTTATAGTTGTTAAGTAGTAAACTAAAACACTTTCTTCCACTGGCCTTACTAGGATTGGAATTTTGTCCCATGTCCTCTAAAATCTGAAGTTGAAGTATGGAATGATCTCATTAGGGGCCCTCTTTATCATTGTCAACTGATTGCAAAGAGCATTCCTCATCATGTCCTCTAAAATATGAAGTAACAAAGAGAGGTTATTTCTTCTTCTCCAAACTACTTACAAAGAGCATTCCCAGTGATTCCAATTTATAATTTATCTTAATGTCGGACTCTTGAACCATTGTAAATACTTGACTTGAATGAGGAAGTTAGAATATTCACAAATACATCTATATCATTAATTTTTGGATAGTATATTTTTTGGAAATGTCTTGAATAAGGTGAACTAGAAGTGTGAACTAAAGAAAGGGATACTTTTTAAATGCAAATGTGGAATAGGATTCCAAGAATTCAATAAAGAGGGAAATTACTTAATGTTTTTTTTATGAAGTATAAGGATTATAATGGATTGTAAGAATTTCATGAAAGAGTTCTTTTTAGTGGAAATGGTGATCTTTAAACTCTTCTTCCCCTTCTTCCTCTTCCTAGTGATGTAGGTTCTTTATAGACCTTGTTTGGATTTTTCATTGAGTTGAAACCCAAATATTTTAATTTTTGGAGTAATGTGTTGCGAGTTTTTAAGCCTACATTGCTTACTCACCACTTTTATTTTTTTCAGATTTTAAAAATTTCATGACCTATGGGGTTTAAACCCATGTTTATTTATAGTTATTTTGAGTTGTTACCCAAAGCTACTCACCACTATTATTTTTTCTATTAGTTTCGAGTTTATTTGCTCGTTTTTAGTGAGATTTACTTTGCACTTGTGTCACTTTGAAACTCCACACTACTCTTCTACCTTCTCTATGGGTTTTTTTGGAACCTTTACTTCCCTCACCACCTTTCTTTACTCAAGATTTTTGATGTGCATTTATTTGTAGTAGGAACTAGTCGAATTCATCACTCTTTCTTTTCATTCTTCATGGGTTCCCAAGTTTTATTTACTTTATTAATTTTCTTAGGAGTTTTGTTATCTAATACTTCACAGTTGACATGGGTCACATAGCTAATTTACACACCAACTCCTTTGATTTGGCTAGTTTTGAGTCTTCACTTCTTTAATCTTACATTTGTGTTGGTTCAAAGCCTCTAAAGGCTGGAATTTTACCATGATACACATCTAATAATGATAAAACTAGAAATATTAATTTATGAGGTCCCACCATGTGTGCCAAAACTTTTGGAGCTCAAATTTTCACCCGTCCTAAATCACAAAAATCTAGGGCTTTGAGGAAACCTGGGATTGTATCCAAGTTATGGGACTTGAATCGAGACATTCCTCTAAAGAAGGATGGTTCCTTGGCTTATTCCTATTGCTAAACTACTCCTAATGTTGGAAGTGAAACTATCTGATCCTAAAATAACATTCCAAGGGACCAAGGTTAGAAAGAGATACATAAATTGAATTCCTACACTACAGGAGGAGGTGATAGACCCAAAAATGATGGGAAAGATACTTCTAAAAGAGAGAAAATAAGGACAAAAATGATGGAAAGGGAAGAGATGGTAACCACAATCCAAAACAACATCTAAATTCCCATTTTCAGACAATTCACAATAGAAATGAACCCTGCAATATGAAGAAACATACACAACATACCTGCAAGTAAATGATAAGGCAAGGAAATATAATAAAAAATCAGCTAGGGTAGGATAGATGCACAAAACTAGTAATTATATTACACAAAGATGATGCAAAAATCATTACAATGAAGGAAGGAGGTGTGAACTCATTACAAGATCATAATCCAATACTTGCAAGTATAGAACACTTATGCAACACTTACAATGATGCCCTTATATTCCTAAAGTATTCATCTTAAAAATGAGCATTCCATTCCAATATATAGATATTTTTTTAAAATAAAGAGAGAAAGTAAATACAAAAATCTACATCCAACCACCAACAAAGAACATTAAATGGCCTAAAAATATCATAGAAAACTATACAAACCCCATCCCTTCATGTCCCTTATCTTTTTAGAGAAGAAAACTTGTCCCCATACCTCAATTAATGTGTTTTCAATTGACTAAGACATTGTTTTTCAATGTTGGAGAGTTTTTCTTATTTTTGGCCCACTAAATCCACCTAATTTCCATATTTTATTGTTTTATGGTGAATATTCTTGAAATATGTTTCTAGAAATTCCAATTTATTGGAAAACAGAGAACCTAGGAGAAATATATGGTCATTCAAAGTTTACGAAGTGCCATTACTACCTTTTCTTCTTTACTGGTTTATGTTGATGATCTATTTAGGTTTGCACATTCTCATTACTTCAAGCTCCATCGAGCTCAAATCTTGCACTACTCTTCATTAATTTCTCCTTTATAGGGTTTCAAGATGCAAATTATTTACTCGGGTTTACAACCCCATTACTTCAAGCTTTGTCGGAGTTACATCCCTAAGTTACTTCTTTTTTCTATTTTTCCTTCAGATTTTTGCAATTACTTGACTCATGGAAATTAGCCCCACTTATTGTAGCGTGACTAATCCATTTTACTACAAATCTCTCCTCTATTTGGTATGTTTTTGGATGACTTTTCTTGTAGATTTTTTACCCCATTACTTCGCAAAGTAGTGCTAAGTCAAATCTCCACATTACTTTTTGGTTCACCCTTGCTTCTTGGATTTTGAGATTACTCTACTGTGTTTTACACTTGAGAATTACTTCTAATTAGTTCCACATCGTATCCCCACAATACTATATTCTTTATTACCTTCTTTGCAGGTTTTTGAGATTGTTTTACTTATGCTTTAAAATGAGCATTTCTTTTTATTTTTAGAAGTAAAGAAATATTAAATCTCTACAAATAAGGCACTAGATCAAGTTTTTGGAGTAACTTTTCTTAGTTAATTTTTTAAGGAGTTATTCTTTTATTTTTCTTAAATCTTTCATTTCCTCCTACTTTGGTTTAAGGGGTTTGGGAGTTCTTTCTTTGCGGAGAACTCAAGTGCCTTAACTTCAATTTTCTGGGCCATTTCCCCATACAACTCTCAAACTCTCTTAGATTCTCAGTAATGAGCTCACCAAGAAACTCCCTCATGCCTTTTCTAATTTTCAAGTTGTTTTCATATTTCTTCAATTGTTTTCTCCAAATTATTCTTCAAAATTCCATTAATTTTCCCAAGTTCCAATCTCTCATTTGTCCCATTTTTGTAATGGTGGAAAAATAGACAACAGACTAAGAATAAAATTAATGAAGCATGCCAAAGATCCTCAAAAAATTCCATAATACAATACCTTCTCAAATATCATAAGACCACTTTCTTTAAGACCCTTTCTCATGACAACTCTATAGAACCTTTTATGAAAAATCATGAGTACATTCAGGAAAAACATACTATTCATACCTTGTTGGGAGCAACATTAAAATCCATAAAGGCACCCTCAAACCTATAGGAGTACAATTTTTTCACACACATCCTTAACTCCCCATGGGAGCAAGCCCAAAACCTTATTTTCTTCACAAATGACACATACACTTTGAGTAATCACATATATTCTAAAGATAAGCCTTCAAGAGCTCTATCTATATTCTAAATCTTACAACTTTACTTTTTAGTGGTATCTCCAAAAATTTCTTAAGAATAATATCCTCTTACCTTGGAAACCCTTTGTTTCTCAATCCTTCATAACCTCTATCAAGATGCATACTAACTTCTCAATAAGTATCATGTTGAAGTCCTTATCAGATCTCCATGTACATGCTCAGAATTCCTACATGGTCTATTATGTTATTCCAACCACTTCCTTCAAGTAATAAGACTTTGACACATCATTCAAGACATTCTAATCATGATCATACCTATAGAAATTAGTCATCTTCTACCTCATATATTACTTCAACCTTTTGAACCCACTATATTACCTTAATCCCATCATAATTCATTTCATTAAGCCCTACAAACCTAATGGGAGATTCATATTCTTGAATATTAACCTTTTGAGTTAACCTTATATGTGATAAAATTTCAAAATCCATATTTGATTCTCCATGCTCTCATAGTGTACCCACCACACTTAGACTTATCAAACAGAGACACCTTATTGATAGTCAAAACTCTAAATACACCTCTATTACTCTAAAGGGAGACATCCCAACTTCCACATCCAGGACTTTTGTACTCCTTTTGGCCAAAACAATATAGTAATTTTCATCATTTCACTCAACAGATCAAGTAGCCATCTTGAATCTTCTTTTCAATCATAGTTACGCCTTGAGATCCTTGTCTTGTCATCTTAGAACATGATTAGTAAGACCATATATTTCTCAAGATATTGCATTTACAAGACCTAATATATTCATAGAAAATCCTTATTCATTGATACTTATAGACTTGGATGACCTCAAATATTCCTT
Organism: Taxus wallichiana var. yunnanensis; assembly: GCA_018340775.1. NCBI lineage: Eukaryota > Viridiplantae > Streptophyta > Pinopsida > Cupressales > Taxaceae > Taxus > Taxus wallichiana. The sequence goes on from CM031234.1 coordinate 201,673,135, forward strand.
GAGAAAACTCATAGACCCATGTTTCATGGAATTAAAACTTTTATGCATTCTAAATGCCTTGATATCATTAATAGAACTTGAGAACTCCTTAACTCATGCCCTTCATGACATATTTAATTCAACACCTTGATATATAGTATTGAGTGCTTATATTTTAAGACTGATACACTTTTAACAACACATTAACATATTGTAAAAATCATAATAGTGCATAATTTTTACATTATCTTCACATACACATCTAGAAATAACATACACTAACAATTATTTCATGAATTTAACAATTTGATACTTCATTATACACAAGTTATGGAACACAAACATGCACAAAAAAATACATAATATGATTTGACACATTTGATGATACTTTAAGCACACAAAGGTCGCACACATGAGATACCAAGAGATACAAAAATCTTATGAGAAACAAGAAGACACCTAAAATACCTTTTATTTATATGAAAAAAACTTATCATGTTCAGAAAGATCTAAACATAAAATCATGACACAATACAAAGACCATTCCATCCATTCCTTTCTGACAATATAACTTAGCAAAATCTTCTTGACCATTGAGACCCTCATACTGACTGTACATCACTCTAAGAGACACCATTATTGACCATATAAAAATTTCTTGGAGGAATACACAAGAATTCACCTACATATGCCCATCATAATGATTTTTATTCATACAAAAGTCTCTTAGAGGACCATTACCCCATTCATAGTATTATTTGTTCATAACAACATTTATGAAGCATGTTGATCCTTCAATGAATTGACTACAAATCATAGAATTTACATGATGAAACTATGACAATGTAAATACCTTATGAATGAACAAACCCCGACTCATAGACCATGTTACAATATTTTTTATTAAGAGACATAAACATGTTCACTTCCTCAGGATAATACTTTAAAGAACACATATCACTTAGGTTAAGAATTTTAACTTTTAACATCAAGATATTGACCGCAAACCTTACTTGTATTTAGCATAAATATTTTACAACATTTAGGCTCAGAGATTTATCAAAACACTATTCGGACTAACTCTTGGGACTAATGAATATATATAATTTGACAAGAAATCTCTAAATACACATAAAAATTCACACTAGAGGACCACACAATACTCTAACACCTATCAGTACCAAGAACTCAAAAACACATGGAGATATGATCACATGGCATACCTTATTACACTTGAAGTGTTCTAAACTCCTATAATCCTCTTATTCTAATGCACAAGGTAATAAATTACATTTAGTAACATATTATATTCTTTACATCTGATCCCTTTAACTAAATAAAGTTTACTTCCTTGACTAAACTTTTCTCCCATCTTAAAGATAGTAAGACCTTCTTTGAAAAACTTCATTTGATTATACTACATTTCAAACTGATAATCTGATCTCTTAAGTTTTATTTCTTGAGAAACCATAATATTTCCCTTATAATTTGACATAACATCATTAGACTCATTCATGAGAGTATTTTTCTTGAAAATATTTCCACTTTGATCTTGAAATCTACTAGAGTACCTTAAAGATCCTATTAGATGATAAAATATTATAATATTCCCTTGTTTGTGGAATTTTGGAACACAAACCACATATTTATTTCTTGGCTCAAACACACTTAGGTTCCAACCACAATCCTTATCCCTATGACCATACTCACAACATGAAAAACATTCACCTTTGAAGAGACCTACATCATTCCTAGGAGTCCTCCTTTTTCAATATCTAGCTCTGTGACCAAAATCATGACATATATAGAAATAAACATTGAAGGGAGTACCATACCTCATAGAATTAGGTTTCTAATAGGATTATACCTTCTCAAATCATCCCTTTTAGTCACCTTATTATCATATTTAAAACTTGGACTAACTTCACCATCATTCTTCACATGTTCACCTTTAAACCCTAGGACTTGTTTGTCACTAGCCACCCTTTGGGATTCTAAAATACGATCAAGAGATTAAGATATCTTCTCAAGCCTCTCATAAATCCTTAACCTACTAGATTCACTCTCCAAATCAGATTTTAAATATTTCACTTCTCTCCATACATGGAACAAGTGACTTCTTTCTTGTTTAGGATTTGACATATTTTCAACTTGTGACTATAAAACCTTTATAGCTTGATCATGCTCTATCTCTATATCATTGATATATTCTTATAAATAATTAATCATTAAATGGAACACTTCACTCTTCTTCCTTAATTCAAATTCAACATCAAAATACTTACCCAATGCTTTTGCTTCTAAAATCTCCTTCAACTTGTTAGACTTAATTCTCAAGGACATGTTGTCAATACAAATTTTAAGAAGAACAATGGACTGAGAGGGGAGGGTGAATTAGTCCTACAATGATTTTATTTCATTTACTAAACCATACATTCATCAATTAAGTTGTCCATACATCATTCATAACCATGTGTGCTTATTAAGATATTTAACATTCAAACACATAAAAAAAAAACAAGATGCACAACACATAACACCATATGTAAGTGGGAAACCCTCACGGGAAGAAAAACCACTAAAAATATGCCTATATTACAAAAAACAAATATATTTAGTGAAGCACCAACTTCACAAGGAGCACTAACCCCTAATTTATTAGAACACCAAACCTACAAGGAGCACCAACCCCTAATTTAGTGAAGCACCCACTCCAAAAGGAGGCTACAACCCCCTAAGATGACAAAGAACAAACTTAGCCACCTAATTATGATGATATCCTCTTTTTTTTCTGCCACAACTAATGGAGATCTTAATTCAGCTCACAACTTACACCTTCAAACCCTCATTCCACATAACTTGATATTTATTTTTATTCTTTTACTGTATTGCACTAAACTCTTTCACACATTCTATTTTTCCTCTCTCAACCTATAAAAACTTATTAAACCTTCAAATCATGCATTCATACCTGCAAAACACTTCTACATGGGTCACACTTCTCCCTCCAAAAACTAGTAAATAGCCCATAAACAAACACTTAAATATGATTAAATTATTCCAAAATCACCATAGGTCTAGTCCTAAAAAAAATTCATGAAAAATAAAACTTAAAATAATTCCATTACATTAATTAAAATGGTCACATATGACCCATATAGGTCGTTCATGCCCAAAACCACTCATCTTGCACAAAAATGCCTCAAAACCCCATCACTGGGATGAGAAAAATCCACTCTTACTAAAAAAGTGATTAGTAAAGCTCCAAAATTCATAAAAATGAGTAATATAGCATATAAAAATAATAAATTGTCGAACATATTCTTAGACTAATCAAATATTTCATTAAATGGGCCCACTAGCTCATATCATTCTTAAAATAGTTGTTTTTAACACCATGTCTTTACCTTTGGGATTCAAGACCACTCAAGATGAACTCAAATATGGAATTTTATCACTATATGGAAACACAATGACCTTTATAACACATTAATTTAATTTATACCTCATGAAACATCCATATGCGCAAACTCGAAAAATTTTACTCTTCACCAAAACAAGTTTCCAAAAAACTAGACTTGTAAGATTAACTAGTTTACACCCTTTATGTCACTTCCAAGAGCTCTAAATTCCTTAAATAAGAAAAAAATTAATCATATTTCCATACGGTTGATATAAAGCATCAAATAATTCAGTTAATGCCTCAAACAACTTGATATTTCAGCTTGAGAAAGTTTTTCCTAAAAATCAGCTTAACTTCTTCATAAATCAAATGAATGACCAATAAAATCAACTCAGAAAAACACAAAACATATACCACTTGAATTATATTGAAATCATATTTCTATAAAATATTATAAATCCTTACAAATCTAAGTGGAAGGCCTTCAACCAAGCCAATATCTACAAACTACTTTTTATGCCTTCTTGGACTCAAGAACTAACCATTAGCCCAATATGCTCCATCGACTAAAAAAACACTTCCAAGATCATCCAAATCATGTAACACATTTATAAATGATGAATAAGAACTTAGAAACCTTCACCAAGATTTAACAACTTATAATCATCAATTTTCCTTATATAGCTACTTAGCACCCTGTTAGAACAAGCATTATTCAAACTTGACCCTCAAAGATCAGATCATAACTTTTGCATACCTTATCCAATCATCATGTTTGATATAAAAATGTAACAATATCTGAACTAGGATCACAAAAAGCCTTGAATCATCTCCTAAATTCTCATGTAGGTCCCTGCAGTGTCAATTGTATTGAAAGATGCTCCAAAACCGCAAAAAAAGTCTTCATAAATAGGGCACACTTTGCACTTTTTCACCTCAACCATGTAAATAATCATATTTTTAGAAACCTTAATAAATGACCCTAAGAAGCTATGCCAAATATATTAGGTCCCCATGTAAATCATACAGTTCACAAGGTGTAACATTCCCATTTAAAGACTTTAGAAACAAGGGATTTTTTTAAAAGTTCTATGTTCTAAATAATCATAATTTAGAACACACATTCCATGCCAATCAATCTCATAACAGATAACCATATGCAACTGTAATGACTCGGTAAAACACCGATCTCTCATTTCATGACTTGGTGAAACAATGATCTCTCATGTTAACTCATTGAATTATATACTAGGTATAATTGGTTCTCTTACCCTTTTCGAGTATTAAGTGTTCTGTTTAAGAGGCCTATCTGAATATTTGTTACCAATATTCATCTGAAATCTCACTTCTTAAACTAGGTGACATAGGACAATGCAACCAACAACTTGTGATACTTTGGCCAAATATTTCCAACATATTGTTCATGTTAATATTCCTAGATGACATACTCATCAAATGGAATATGTCCTTCACCCCACTTCATCTGTTATCTAGAATGGTCTTTACTGACTCTGTCAGTCCACTTGTTCAAGTTTTTACCTAACCAAGGATAACAACATCATTTAGTGTAGAGGACTACTTGTGAGGACTAAGGATACATAGGCATACTCGATCGACCTAAGTCATTTGTGTGTGTCTAGTTATCCTAAGTCATGAGATATATCCCCAACACTAAATCATGCTTCTAACCTAACCTAGGGTATAACTAAGTACAAGTCCGAGTTATGTAAGTCTAGATGATTCAACTCTAAAGGGTGTTACAACATGTCAATTGCAACACAAGTATCCTCGTGAAGACCCAAGTCTTCACAAAGGAAGGTACTTGTATTATAGTTGGCATGTGCCAACATCCATTGGGTCATCCCATCTGGATGTACATATCCAAGAAAGAAGTTAATTACTTAATTATTTCCTGTAATTAAGGTCTAATTACAACAACCCTGTTGAATCCCTATTTTCATTAACCCTTAAGGTTTCCAGCCATAAATGAGTTGTAATTTTTTTACGAAACATCAAGATTTATTTTTAATCATTAACTTCCTACTTTAGGATACAACTCTTTAAAACAAAATCAACATATATCGACATTATGGTTCACTTATTTTACTTAACCATTACTTAGCTTGTTTAAGTTCTGAATCAAGATTCCTTTATATTAGACTTCTTTGAGATGAAGTCTACTACTATATATTCATGTTTACCTTTCATTTGTTTTATCCCAATGAAGGTATTGGTCAAGAGGAAGTACATCTTCCTCTTTCCCAGATGACATTAGGCTTAATTCAAAGGATTCTAAAACAATCTTGATTATCATTTGGAATAGTTGTCTTCCTTTTTCTTATTAAGAATTAGGATTCATTGCAACCTCTTACATTATACAAGATATCATATTGGATTTTTACTTCCATTATCATCATTTTAATAAACCATAGTGATTAGTTAAATGATCAGCCATGAATGCCAACTTGATAAGTTGCATTACAATAAAGGGATAGTGTATCTAATTCCCTTACCACATAGTTCATTTTAAGTCAAACTGAAAGGGTTCATTACATATATGTATAAGAGAGAATTAAAATAAGCTTACAATTCCCTTCCCATAATATACAAAGAGAATGACACATCAAGTATAGATAAACCACAATATTTTCCATTCATCTAAGTGGAATACATACTTTACAAGTTCAACATTTTAGACATCTTTAGAGTCAAACAACATCAATAAGCTCAATTAAAAATACAACTTTTCTCTTACAAATACATCTCAATAATGAATCATTTTTCCTCATAAAAGATCCAGTCTTTAGGTAAACAAAAGTAACATCATAAAAGATCTTGTCTCCTTTTATCACTTACAAAGTCCATCCTGACAAAAATTGCTAGCATGGGTCAGTTCATTGAACTGAGCATGATAAGCACTAAGCATTAAAATGATGTGATTTCAACTAAATATTTCATAAAAAGAACTCTACTTTTTATGAAATAGTTAAAGCATTATAGAAAGATACATCATAAAGAAATAACATCATGAGAGGAAGAAACAAAGTGATAAACCATATTAACATTAAGAAAATATCATGGAGTAATCAAATCAATGTTCAACTGATGATTTCATAAAATAATTATTTCCTATAAGTAATATTTCATCCAGATCACTTACCACATTTCAACTATAGGTATTGATGGTTCATCTCTTGATTCATTCTATCTAACCAAAAAGGAAAAGATACTAACTCTAATAATTCATAGAAATAGGATTATTTTAAAGAAACAATGATCCAAAATACTCAACATTAATTTACCCCATCCTAGAATATCTAATGCCAAGCTCATTTAACTTTATGAAAACTTTAGGATGAACCAACAACACCTTAAGTAAGAGTTTCTTATTTAAGAAACTAAATCCAAATTCAAGGCCAAACTCTAGCCTAAGTTTTAGGATTAGCATCAACATGTTTGATAAAGGATATATATTTAATTTACATGCACTTGGAATTGGTCACACATCACAATAATTACATCCCTATCAAAGCATTAGTCAAGGAGAAGAAGGTAAAGATTTATCCTCCAACTACCCACTCTGCAATTCCTTCAAACTAATATAAAAAACAAGTCATCTCCTTACACAAGAGTAATACAGATGAGAGAATGAATGAAAAAGAGAGAGAGAGAGATAACTTATATCTTCCTTCAGAGTTTGAAGAGAACAATATTGAATACCTTAACTTAGAATAGAGAGAAGGGATGACAACAAGTAAAGCTGAGATAAGATCTCCTTATTCCTTCCTAAAAAGAGGAATACATATCGGGTTTAAAAGAACTGAGACAAATATCTACCAAGAGAACATTCAACTCTAACAACCATTGAAAACACAAATAACTATTCGATATTGAATCGATATATACGACTACAACAAGAAAGTCAGAAACTGAAAATAAAGTTTTCCCATCCTACAAATGAGAACAAAACTATAGCACAGAAGCTACAAACTGCAAATGGTTAATCAAATGCCTTCCGTTAAAATAGTTCCCAAAGAAAAAACAAAAAAAAACAACTAAACATTAAATTCTTTCCAAACTTTAACAACATCACCTAGAAGTTTCTCTAATTTTCCCAAACAAAGAAGAGAGACATAGAGTAGTTGAAATAAATTACTCTTATGTGGCCAAAATTTATTTTCTAGTGTCAACACAATAAATCTTACCCATCCCTTGATGGTAAAATGAAGAAAAGTGAATATAAGATGAAACGAGTCGTAATATACATTCAAGCCAACCCAGGTCCACCCTCTTCACAAGAACCAATGGAACATGCTACTGGTTTTAGAAGGAAAGAACCCAACCCAGATTTGACCACAAGAAAAAAAAAAAAAGTGACATGACCCCTAGTCAGGTGCTCGAAGTCGAGCTCAAAAGGAGAATAGAAAAACCAAAATGTTCCAGTCCATTTCCTCAAGATAGACAAGACTGAACTAATCCATAGTTCAACCTAGATACCCCATTCCTACAATATCATCTAAACATCAAATTTAAATGAAAAGAACCTAGTAAATCCAACAAGATGAATCCGATAAGGTAACTCTGTAGTATGAAATCTCACTTCAGAAAAGCTACATAAAAATTTGATAAGCCTTTCCATGGATCATGATAGTAGAATAACTATCAACCCTACTATCAGACAGATTATATCAAGGAGATTCGTTCAGACCCAAAATCAGATAAGTCATTAACAAATATTCTCACAACTTATAGGTGCAAGAAACAAAAATTGACTTCATTTAAGTTTCAAGCAGAAGCTAAACATGATTTTATCAAATTTCAAGCAAGGGAGAAAAAAACTGAAACATAATTCTTCCATAGTAGTGACTTCTACTATTTAGCTTCAAAACAGTCCAACAGAATTTCTTAGATTCAAAATATCTCAAGCTCAAGAAAAAGTAAAACATGTTTACTATTGTTTTCCAACAAGAATGAATCCCAAAACATTGAATCGACTATCCATTTTAGCATAGTTCAAACAGACATAACAAGATTTGATAACATCTCGAGCTCAACAAAAGTAAAACATATTTCATACCTTCACCCAACAAAGGAAACAAACCCACTCATATTTTTATCAAATAGTGAATCCAAGTAGGTGTATACACAAAAAATACAAGCATGAATGCAAGATAAACATCACATAAAAACCCACTTGTTCCCCAAGAGTAGAGTTGTTTTAATGAAAAAATTTAGGAAAAAGAAGAACAACTTAATGGGTAGAGCCTATCATGCCTGATAGAGCTTCTTATCGATTTGTAGAAGATTTCAGCCGAGCCTCCACAGTCTCTTCTTTTTCCAAGTGACATCAACAACTCCAACCTTTCTACTTCTTCTTATACTTCCATAGGATCCAAAAATAGCTCAAGTATGCCAAAAATATACAAGATCAAAAATAGAACTACTGGTTGAAGAAGAATGAAAACCCCATGCAGAGAAAAAATTGAAATAAACCAAAGATCAAACAACCTTTCCAAAATCCACCATGCCTTTCTCCTAGGTGGTTTCTTTGCCATAACCAAGACCAATTAATGCAAAGGACTGTCATTTTTCCCTCCTAATCTCTCCATGCCACCACCATCCAAGTTTGGTGAGCCTCTTAATTCAAAATATGCATGCAATTTCCATTTAGTGGTGATGCCAACTAGGCATCCCCTAACTCCCCATGCCTCCACCAAAACTAGCAGTTCAAAGGTCATTAAAACCAAAAATAAATTCTCATTAATGCCTTGAAAACCGATGCCACCATCCTTACCACTTGCCAAGTAGTCCATAGGTACCCCTTAGGTTAGTAATAGTTTAGGTTAGATTATCATTAGGTTAGAAATCAACCTTAGTTCCTAGGTAGGTCTTAATTACCTTAGGTTAAAATCCAAATAGTATAGAACATTCCAACTTAGGTTAAGGTATTTACCTTAATAGTTTAGTAATAGGTCCTAGGTTCTCTTACGTTATTCAACATTTTTAAGAAGACTCGGGCCTATTAATTACAACATGATGCAAAGCAAGGACACCTGAAGTAGGGTCCTTCAAATTTATAAACAAAACAAGACTCAGTCCCACTTCACCTTCCATTTTAGAATGCCAAGTCGACAAGACGAACAGGTAAGGAGAACTGTAGCATACCTTGGATCAATGGAATTGATCCAAGGTCTTGTTGTCAACACATAATGGGTTAAGACAACAATAATACAAGTTCATAACCTTTTTTTTAAAATGAATATAAGTTGAACAAAGAGATGAATGGTCTCATTTTTAAGTACGTAGAAATCACAACAAAGTGAACCTTTTCACAAGTAATGAATTATCCATTGCAAACATGATTTCCAAAAGTCATAAGAGTACACCTTCCTAAGACAAATCACATGTCAATGTTTGCAATGTCAAGAGGGAAAGTAATCATAGTAATAGTTTTTTCAAAGATGTTACATACCTCCCTCCTAAAAAGAATCATTGTCGATGATTAACTTAGTCAAACAATTTGTATTTAGGACAAAATCAAATTATTATACTTCCATTCATATGTTCATAACATAACTAGACTTTCAAATTCCATAATCAACATTAAAGTAGTTTATCCATTTTAAGTAGTGTAGTATCTTCCGAGACTGGAAGATTTATTGACATAACATGAATAAAATATTAAAATTTATCAATCAACAAATCAATTCTGTTCAAACAAGTATGGAAAATAGTTTTCATATCTTCAAGATTTTCCTAGGTTACACTTTCTTCATTAAACTGATCCCATTGGACCTTACATTGGCTTATTTCATGATTTCTTAAGTGCAACTAGTGAGTTTCAACACTCGAATGGGTTTAACCATGATTATTCATGGGTCTTGGACCTACAAGGAATTCCAATTTAACACATGTGATAAATCTGAAACATATTTCTTAAAGAGAAATATGGAAAACATCATGCATTCGTGATAAAGTAGGAGGTAAAGCTAAACGATAAGCTATAGGGTTGATTACTTCAACAATTTCAAAGGTCCCCACATAATGAGGTGATAACTTAGCAGCCTTGCCAAAAGTTATAGAGCTCTTTTTTGGTTTAACCTTGAAGAAATACCTTCTCACCAAGTTCAAATTTCTTATCAATCCACTTTAAGTTGGCATAACTCTTTTTCCTATCTGATGACTTCTTTCAAGCATTCATGAATCATTTTAACTTGTTGTTCCATTTCCGTAAGGATTTCAGGTCCAATCACCTCTCTATCCTCAATGTTGTCCCAAGCTAACAGGAGTTCTACATTTCCTTTCGTATAATGCTTCGAAAGGTGCCATTTTTAGAGAGGTGTGATACATGTTATTATAAGAAAACTCCACTAATGGAAGGTACTCTTCCCATTTATACTATTGATCCATGCAATACATTCGTAACATATCCTCTAAAACCTGATTAACTCTTTTAGTTTGTCCATCCATTTCAAGTGGTATGTAGAACTAAAATTCAACTTAGTCCCTAGGGTTGCATTAAGTGTTTTCCAAAATCTAGATGTCATCCTTGGGTCTCTATCAGATATGATCAACTCAGGTACTCCATGTAATCTAAAAATTTCATGCACGAATATTTTTGCTAAAATAGGTGAATCATCCTTAAGATTACCAACAATAAAATGAGCTACCTTTGTTAGTTTATCAACAACCACTAGAATAACATCATGTTTATTTCTTGACATAGGAAACCCTTGTACAAAATCCATGCTTATTACTTTCCATTTATACTATGGTATGTTGTGAGGATATAGTAAACCAGTTGGATGCATATGCTCAACTTTAACACATTGACACTCTAAGCAGTGTGTCACAAATTCTATCACATCCTTTTTCATCCCTTTCAAAAATATTGTTGTTTTATATCAGCAAGCATTTTTGTAATGCCAGGTGTCAGAAAAAGGTGAATTATGAAATTTAGCTAATAATTTCTTTCTTAAATCATTTGACAAGGGTATGTATACCTTGTTTTCAAACCACATGATTCCTTCATTGTCAAAGTGAAAACCTTTATATCTCACATCATTTGGATCTGCAACAAGTGTTGTCTTTACTTGCTAAAAATAAGAATCAGATTCCATGACACTTTTTACTTCATCTTTAAATTGAGTTCTCAACGTTATAAGAGCATAAATGTGCTTCCTATGACTTAGAGCATCTGTTACTCTATTTTCTTTGCCTTTAATATAACTTATGTCAAAATCATACTGAGATAGAAATTCTAGCCATCTTGTTGTCTTGCATTAGATTTGGCTGAGTAAAAATATACTTCAACCCAAGATGATCATTTTTAGTTCAAAAGGTCTACCAAGAAGATAATGCCTCCATACCTGAAGTGCATGAACAATGATAGCAAGCTCTAGGTCATGTGGAGCATAATTCAATTCATGTAACTTGAGTTTTCTACTTTCATAAGCTATAACATGATCATTTTGTAACAAAATACCTCTGAGACCTTCCTCGGATGCATCATTATCAACAGTGAAGTCTCCATTAGGATCAGGTACAGCCAAAATAGGTGTTGAAGTTAACTGATCCTTTAGAGTCTTAAATGCAAGATTCACATTTTTCATTCCATACAAATTTCTTATCCTTCTTTCTGCAATGAAGTTATTGGTGCAAGCAACCTTAGAGAAGTCTTTAACAAACTTCCTATAGTAACCAACAAGACCCATGAAGCTTCTAACTTCATGTACATTATTTGGTGTAGGCCACTTCAGTTATTGCAACAATTTTTAGGGATCTACCGCTATTCCATCTTTTCTTATGACATGACCCAAATAGTGCACTTTTGTATCATAGAAAGAACATTTGGACAACTTACCATATAACCTTCTCTTTCTCAAGATTTCCAGAAACTACTTTCAAATGCTCATGATGTTCTTCGATGCTTTTAGAGTATATGAGAATATCATCCAAGAATACAAGCACAAATTTGTCCAAGTATTCTTGAAAAATATTATTCATTAAATTCATAAAATTATAGTGCATTCATTAATCCAAAAGGTAAAATTGTGAATTCATAATGTCCATACCTTGTTCTAATTTTTTTATGAATATCCTCATCCTTTATTCATAACTGATGATATCCAGATCAAAGATCTATTTTAGAATACAATTGATGCACCATGCATCTAATCAAATAGATCATCAATTCTAGGAAGTGGATATCTATTCTTAATTTTTGTTTTGTTTAACATCCTATAATCAATGCACAATCTAAGTGTTCCATATTTCTTTTTCACAAAAATTATGTGCTCCCTAAGGTGAGACACTCGGTCTTATCAAACCCTTAGAAAAATTTCTTGCAAATGTGCCTAATCTCTACCAATTCAATGGTAGTCATTCTATAAGGTGCCTTGGAAATAGGTTTGGTTCCCGGTTTGATCTCAATCATGAATTCAAACTCCCGTTTGGGTGGAAGACCGGGTAACTCTTTTGGAAACACATCACTAAAATTTTGTAACAAAGTGGATATCTTTCCATGAAGTCTCTACTTTCTTTGTTTTTCAAAAATTTTTTTACATACAAAGTGCAACCTTTATTTTTGGCCTTTTTAAGTTGCATAGCTAACAATTTCCTAACTGAAATCTCACGTTTTACCCCCTGAATGTCTGTTGTTTTCTATAGGTCATCCAAACAACTAATATGTTTTTCAAAATAGTCAACCTTTTCCTTATGCTCAGCTAGCTAATTAACACCTATGATTACATCATAAGACCCCAAAGGAGCAACATAAAGGTCAACCTCAGTGGAAAAACTAGGCAAGTCAAGGAATACTCCAAAAAGACACATACTAACTATGTGAACAACATTATTTCCATAATGTACAACCCATGATTTATCCATTTTTCCATCTTTTCTTTTTAATTTTGATGCTAATTTAGTAGAAATAAAACATTCAAGTAGCTCAGTATCAAAAATTATAGTTACAGGTATGCCAAATAACTTACCTGGAACCTCTATGGGTGTGACTTGCTTTTCATCTTGTTTGTCAGCTACTGTAACATGTATCTTGTGTTGTTGATTATGGTCATCCTTCTTCAAAGGACATTGATTTGTGTAATGATCCTTGCCACAATTGTAGCAGCCTCCTACAGTCCCTTTTTAGGCTCAAATTTATTTCCATCCTTAAATTTATCATTCTGACCCCCATAGGACTTCTATCCATTATTATTGTTCTTGACAAAGTTATTTCACACATTAGCAACATGTTTATTTGTTATTGTTTTCTTATTGTTTTTAGTTACAAATTTATTTTTCATACCAAACTTCTTCCATGGCCCTTTTTGGGTGCAAGAGACGAAGAAGAGTTTGGAATTTTCTTTCTAATTTCCTCCTTATGGGAAGAGATTGCTTTCAATTTATGTTCCTGCCTTATGGATTTTTCAACAACCCCTTCCATAGTGGTTGGGTTGTGAACATCCACTTCACCACCTATAATGGGATTTAATCCCATGATAAATTTTCATATCTAAACTTCTCATCAGTTTGATACTGAGGTACATACTTAAGGAGTTTAGTAAACCACTCCCAAGTACTCTATTATAGTTAATTTTCCCGAGATAAGTTCTAAAATTCAATCATTTTATGATCATAATAAAGTTGTGGCAGCCATCATTTCCTAAAATAACTTTTAAATTGATCCCAAGTAATATTTGTTTCATCAATTTTGACTCAACCTTTCCGTTGTCCCACCATGAAGATGCTTCATGGGAAAGATGGTATGCTCCCCATATTATCTTTATTTCCTCCGAGAAGTCCTTATTGCAAAGTACTTCTCCATTTCACTTGAGCCAATTCTCAACCACATATCCCAATGTAGTGCCATAAAACTTAGGTGAACTTATCCTTTTTATATCATTAGTGAGTTTAGCTACCAACCTTGCCTTTTTTATTTTCAGGCTGATTAGGTGTAAATTAGTTGTATTATTTTTATCACACCCAAATTTACAAATTATTGGTATTTCCATAGAAGGTGCCTGATTGTTATTACCAACATATTCTTCCTCCTCATCATTTCCCATTACTTTATGTTCAAGTACTCCAAAAATGATCTCTTGTGTCAAAAGGGAAACAAGGATCTCATCGAGTTTTTGGAAGTAATGCTTCTCCACCTGGTGGTGGGTTGTTTGTAGCATTTCCTCCTATTCTAACCATTTTCTATTAACAAGAAAAATTTAAGTTTTATTAGATTATGGACACAATAGGTCTAAGAGTTGTAATTAATCTTCCTTGACTACGATACCAAGATGTAACATTCCCATTTTAAGACTTTAGAAACAAGGGATTTTTTTGAAAAGTTAGTAAAACAAGCTTGGGCCAGAAAAATCATGAAAATGGCTAAGTCCTAGTCCTCGCAAAGGTCCTCGCAATGGTCGGGACGTGAGGGACATCGGGTGAATCGCCGAAAGGCCCTGTGCAGCTCTGCAGAGCAAAGGAACATCCGGCCATCGGACGCGTGGGACGGGAAAGCCGGTTCTCAAGGAGAAGAAAATCGACTAATCGCCTGGGACATTTGGGACAAGAAGACGGAAGGACGCGAACCCACCGGGTTCGGCCGAAAAAGGGAAAGCCCACATTTCCGGGACAAAGGGACGTGGAAGACGCGGATTCAGGGCAGCCGGGAATCGGGACATTTGACATTTGAAGACGCTGAGGAGGACGCCGAACCATTTCAAATGGAATCGGGAATTTGTCCCAACACTGGGACAAGTGGGACAAAGGGACGTGGAAGACGCGGATAGCCGAAAAGCCGAGAGCCAATCAGATCACGCCACGTGTCACCAGCAGAAAAGGGACAGGGAAGCCCATTTCGGGTGGATCAGAAGTTTTTGTCCTAGACAGCACTGGGACATCCGGGACAAATGGACGCGGTGGACGCGAAAGAGCCGGCAGACCCACGGACCAACCAAATCATGACACGTGTCACAAGGAGAAAAGTCCAAAATTCAAAGGGCGAGGTTTGAGGGGTCAGCCCGAGCCAATCAAAAGAGGACACGTGTCCTATGGAGCAAGGAATGCGGAGCTCGGGGAGGAGTTAGAGAATTTGGCAAGAAGTTCACCCAAAAGCTAAAAGTAAAGGTCTTCCCCGTGCCCCTGATGACCAATCAATGCATGCCACGTGTCATCCAGGTGGCAGAGCGCGGGAAGAAATTTAAAAATCCTGTTTTCACCTGCTTTTGTGCCCTAAATCTTCGATCTCCATATCTTTCGATCCAGAGCTCAGATTGCACGTTCTTTATATCAACGGAAAGCTTATGAAATTATCTACATGATTCTAGGGTTAATCTTGAATTTTGGTGTAGTCTAGAGAGAGAAAATTGAGAAATGGATCTGACGCGTGTTCATGGCCAGAAGTGACATTTCAACGACTGATTTAATGCAGAATGGGTCGCATTCTCCTGTAATTTGGTCAAAATGATAGGGTATGGGTTTGTAAGGTCCCCATGCCATTTTAATGCACCTGCAGTCAAGAAGGAATGGGCTCTCATGTTTTTTGTATGTTTCTGTCTCCTAGGCTCGACCCATGTAATGTAAAAGGTAGATTTGGCTCATATCAAAAAGGGGGAACATTTTTGGGCATAGCAGACTTCTTCTTTCACCTCCAGCAAGTGATTGATGCAAGGATCAGACCTCTCCAAAGATTGTAACAGTTTTCTTTTACCTCTCTGAGGGTGTAATGCGTGTTTTTGACACTGAAATGATAATGCAAGCATGTGAATGGTTTCACCTCTCTGTTTGTATTATTTGCTTCATTTCAGATCCTAAATTATACCTTATCAGTCTGTGTATGTTTTATGTTGTGAACTTTGGTCTGTGTCTATTTGCATGACAAATATGTTTCACCACTCCTTTTGGTGCATCACCATCTTTAGTTAGTTTCAATTTTTGCACTTCTACCCCGTCTCCTCGCAAGTTAGAGTAGGATTAGGATCTCGAACCTCTCGTAGTTGTGCAAGCATTAGATCTAAATCGAGGAGTTTGAGGAACCAGCCTCTAACTGGAGATTCCTCTCTCGCCACAAGTCCCACGCTGGAGAGAGGTTTCCATGTTGTGCAATCACACTGGATGCTAGAGTGATCAACCTAGAAGCCTGATCTGCATCCAGGGGTGCTGTGAGCCTGCAACAACAGTTTTGGCATGCCCGGTGGGACTAGAGGTCTCATTTTTATTGCAGCAGGGTTGATGTGCATCTGCTGCATTTTTCTTGCTTAAAAGAGCTATTATTTGCATATCTGGCGACTCCAAGGGGAAGAACCAACTGGTTCCAAGTGCAGGCCTGAAAACTCATGAGAAGAATCACCACAAGGTCAAGAGTTGGAGAAGAAGAAGTGTTGTTTGAATACCTGCAATTATCTCCAAGAAGAAGGCAAAGAGGAAGAAGGATTCAAAGGTCTCCATCTCCACCAAAAGTAACTCTCTCAACTCCTCCTCCCCGGTAGGCCTTTCATTCACCAACAAGGGTTTTAAGACCAATTAGAATGGCTCGTAACAATCCCTACGTCAACTTCACAGCAAAGCAGCCCACTTGCTCTCAATGCACAACATCCATCCAGCTTCCTATTGCAGCCTTCAAGAACATTCCCTACTTCACCGGAGAAAATCAGACTACTCCTGTGTGATCATGTTAAAGATATTGCTAACCTTTGTGCAATTCATGAAATCAATGAAATGCAAGTGGTCACAAGTTATCGCATCTTCCTTCAAGGGTAAAGCATTACAATGGTTTAGGAGCCTTGAGCCTGGTTCTATCACAAACCGGAATCACTGTGTATTGCACTTCATGAGCAATTTGGAGAGAAGGGAGACAACTTGTCTCTTTTTGGAGCAGCTAACAACCATCAAGAGGGCTCCCAATGAGCAAATTGACCGATTTCAACTTCAGATTTCAAAAACTTGGGAGAGGATTCCAAATGGGCAAAGCCAACAAACAGAAGGTGCTTTTCTATACTATCTCAAAGCTTTAAATTCTGATATTTCTATGTTGATTCAGTCCATGGGAGGCATAACTATCCCTATGGCTTATAGCATTGCCATTAGGGCTGAAAATTGTTTAATCCAAGCTGGCAAACTTGCCCCTAGACCTCCCATGCCATTGTTTCCAAGTTTAGAGAGCCCAAACACTAGTCAAGCACCTAATTTGGCTCCTTCTCCCACTCCTAGAAATCAGAGTTCAAATGAAGCTTCCACTTCATCTCCAAGTGCCCCAAATGAGCTTCAAGAGGTCATGAAGCAATTGCAAAACCTAGGCAATGAGCTAGTTACTCTCAAGAGGCAACAAGCCCAAGGTTTTAGACCTTCTTATCAACCCCAAGCTCAGCCTAATAGCAGCCATACCAACCACAAAGACCACCTAATCCAGCTGCAAATATGAATCAAACAAGGCCTCCTGCCAATAGACCATTCCAGCCCTATAATCCAAATGCCATATCTGCCTCTAAGGCATTAGTGCCAACACAGAACAACATTGCTCAGGAATATGATTGGTGCTTTCCATGCAACGAGCCTCATAACCAATCCATGTGTTTCAATGGTGCTCTCAATCAAGCACTAATGGTGACAACTACTGGTGTGGAGGGCGAGGGAAGTCAAGGAAACAGTCAACAACAAGAAACATTCCAACAGCAATCAGCCCCAAATGACACCACATTGGTGAACTGGCAAGCAGAAGATTTTTGTGGCATGAATCAAGTAGTTTCTCAAGGTGTTGCAGCCAACACAAGGTCAAAGAGGAGAAATTTGGGTGAAGAACAACCATTAGCCCCAGCCAATCCACAACCTTCCACGGCTCCACAAATGATTGGCAAGCAAAGTCCAGTTTCAAATGCACAAGGGCAGCCAAGAACAGCCCCTAGGCCAACTCAAATGCCAGCTATTGCTGCCCACGTGCAAGGAGTAAATGTGCAAACCAAGGGACAACAGAGAGATCCTTCATCACCATTCAGTATCATTGATCAGATGAAGAAGACAAACGTCAACATATCAATGTGGGAATCCCTATCTATCCCAGGCCAAAGAGATCTGCTGCAAGCTGCCATGAAGGATTGGCCAACTTCGAATCAGCAGGTTCAGATGCAAGACAAAGTGCTTACAAATGCTGCCCAGCCTGAAGGAAGTCATGGAGGGCAACAAGGTAAAATGTTGAAGCCCCCTCCTTTCTATGTTTCATTAATCATTGGAAATCAGCTAGTACATAATTGCATGATAGACTCTGGGGCAAGTAGCTCAGTAATGCCTAAACAGATAGCTGATCAGCTAGGGCTCCAGTATGAAATAACATCTAAAGGGGTAGTGCAGCTAGATGGGACAGCAATAGCAATAGTTGGAGTGATTAGAAATTTGAGTCTTACCTTGCACACATGTCCAAATGTTGTTGTTTTACAAGATGTATCAATCATAGACCTTCCACCACTCTTTGCCCTTTGCTTGTCAAGGGACTTCACACCAAGATGGGGGTATTTGTCTCGCTGATTGGTCACACATGCTATTCGTAACAAGATATGGAACTAAGGCCACAATCAGATCCGAACCTATTGCAAACTTCCATATTGAGCCTTACACTCCAAGTCAGATTAATGCCAATTGCTCAACATTTGATCAAGAAGATCACCCTAGCACTGATGAGGCCGACACCAAGGTGGAAGTATCCCGGATCTAACTTGATGAATGGGCAAACAAGATACATGCTTTTGATCCCTATCAAGAAGTAGAAGAATCTCGCGCTAGGAGTTTATTGTTTACATGAAGAGAATCAACCTCTCCCTAGCATCACCAAGCCAGATCATAAAGACAAGAATGAAGTATGGCAATTGTTCTTTGATGGGTCAAGGAGTAGACAAGGTGCAGGAGGAGGAGCTATGCTCATTTCACCACAAGGTATAAGGTATTACTCACCTTTCGCATTTTCAGTTTTTTTCTGCTCAAACAACACAACCTGAGTATGAAGCCTTAATTCATGGATTGCACTGGGCAATGAAGAAAGGCATCAGGAATTTACAAGTATTTGGTGATAGTGAGCTGATTGTAAACCAAGTCAAAGGAAAAAATGCTGCCAAAAATGATCTGTTGAAGAACTACAAAAATCAGGTATGGGATCTTATCAAGATTTGAAGCTTTTAGCATCAATTCCATCCCAAGAAAAAGAATGAAGTCACACGATGAAGCTAGCAAAGCAATTGGGGCTGCATTTGATGTTGTAGAAAGTATCAAAAGTGAGAAATCTCAGCCTCATATCAAATTGGTTGTGAGACCAGCTGTTCCGGATAACAATACAAGTTGGCAAGTCTTCGAGAATGATCAACAAATTGTTAATTTCCTACAAGAAGAAGCTGAGTTCTCCGCCAGGAATCAAGACAAGCTGCATCAGCAAAGATGGTGACCAAGTGGTGCAACTGTGAGAACTAACAAATTACCAAAAGGCCTCATAACCTTGGAGTCAATCTTCAACCCGAATGATCAGTTCCGGAAGGAGAAAGTGAACATTCAAGTAAAGGGTGAAGATTCAGAGCCTATTTTAGTGGAAGAAGGCAAAACATTGCAGATTGGCAAAGTAAGTACCTCACAAGAGAAATCTGATTTTGTTCAACTTTGTCAAGAGTTCCTCAGATGTCTTTGCTTGGACTTACAAAGATCTAAGAGGTTTCAACCCAAAGTTGGCACAACATACTATTGAGCTGGATCCGGAATCCAAGCCTGTCAGGAAAAAGCAAAGGCCAGTGAATCCCCATATTGAACCTCTCATGAGAAAAGAGTTAAGCAAGCTTATTGAGGCCAGTATCATCTTCCCCATCAAACACTCAAGTTGGGTCGCCAACTTAGTCCCAGTCAGAAAGAAGAATGGAGAGATCAGGTTGTGTGTCGACTTCAGAGATTTGAATAGAGCCTCTCTCAAGGATCATTATCCACTCCCTTCCATGGAGCAAATATTGCAGGTTGTAGCTGGTTCAGAAAGGTTTTCACTACTTGATGGCTACTCAGGCTACAATCAGATTATGGTGAGGGAGGAAGATCAGTTCAAGACAGCCTTCACAACCAAATGGGGAACATATGCCTACAAGAAGATGCCATTTGGCCTATCAAATGCTGGAGCCACTTTCCAAAGGGCAATGGATATGGCATTCAAGGGGTTGATCAATAAAATAGTTTTGATATATCTTGATGACATCACTGTATTCTCCAAAAATGCAGTGGATCACCTTTTTCATCCGAGTGTATTTCGAGGTGTAAATTTTGGGGTATCATCAATCCCAAAAATGCATATTCCTCGGCTCATGAGGGGAAACTTCTAGGCCATATTGTCTCGAAAGAGGGACTGCAATTGATCCAGAGAGGGTCAAGCCATAAGAGCACTACCATTGCCAAGTCACAAGAAGGCTCTTCAAAGCTTCTTGGGAAGGATCAATTTTGTCCGCAGGTTTGTCCTAGATTTTGCAGCCCTTGTCAAGCCCATCACCAAAATGTTAAAGAAGAGCATGGCTTTTAAGTGGACAACAGAAGGCAAGGAGAGTTTTGAAGCAATCAAAGAAGCTATCTCTCAAGCACCAACTCTCATCAACCCAGACTTCTCCAAGGATTTCATCCTCTATGCATTTGGAGGTGATGACACTATTTCTGCCATTCTAGTACAGCAGAACAAAGATAATGATGAGCAGCCGGTTGCCTTCTTCAGCCAGAGCCTAGATGACTATGAGGTGAGGTACTCTTTTATTGAGAAGCATGTGCTTGCAGTAATCAGAAGCTTGAAGAAATTCAAGCATTTAATCTCAAACAACAAGGTCCAGTTGCTGGTCTCACATGCTGGAGTTAAGGACTTCCTCCTCAACAAGGATTTGAATGAGAAAAGGGCAGGTTGGATCACCCGTGTCATGGAATATGACATTGAGATCAAGGTCACCAAGCTGGTAAGAGGGAAAGGACTGTGTGAGCAGCTGGTTTTGGGGAAGCAAAAAGAAGTATGCAACAAAGAAGAGGCTGTTTTGATAGTCCAAGACAGCCATGAGCCAAGTGGCAATCAAGAAGAAGACAATGCTTCCCCCACTCCTTGCTGGACCCAAGGTATTATACACTTCCTAGGTATAGGCCTGTGCCCCCAGAGATGAACAAGACCCAAAGGAGACACTTCAGTGTCAGCAGTTGTTCCGTATGCCATTGTTGATGGAGTTTTGTTCAAGAAAGATGTGAATGGAGCGCCGCCGAGATGCATTAGCACAAATCAGATTCAAAGGGTGTTGGAAGAGTTTCATGGTGGACCAGCTGGTGGCCATTTTGCACCAAGAGTGACAAAGCTCTAAAAATCATGAAGGCTGGTTATTATTGGCCTAAAATCTTCAAAGTGATTGCTATGCATGGATCAAGAGGTGTAAGAATTGTGCATTCTTCACAGAAAAGAGAGACTTGCTGCCCTCCCATCGCATCCAATCTCGCTTGACCAACCATTCATGCAATGGGGTTTTGACTTCATCGAGTCATTAATCCCATTTCAAGCCAAGGGCACAAATGGATTTTGACAGCCCATGTACTACTTCACCAAATGGACAAGTAAAGAGCACTCAAAGAGGCAAATGAGTCTAAAGATCTTAGACTTTTATGAGGGAATAAACAACCAGATTTGGTGTACCGCTACAATAATCTCTCCGATAATGCATGGCATTCATGGATCTAGGTGACCGAGTGGGCTGTCAAGAATGGTATTTACCTAAGCACTTCATCGAACTATTACCCTCAGGGTAATGGCCAGGCCGAGTCTACAAACAAGAACTTGTTGAGGATCATTAGGAGGACTCTTGATGAGAATCAGAGGTCTTGGCATACCAAACTGAAATCAGCCTTATGGGCTGATAGGATAACTCCCAAAAGATCCACAGGTAACTCTCCATTTAGGCTTGTCTATGGAAGAGAGGCAATCTTGCCCATGTCACTTGAGTTGCCAACGTTGGAACTCATGAAGCAGCTGGAGTTGCTAGAGTTTGAGCCCATGGAGGTGAGGTATGCAGAGTTGATGGAGCTGCAAGAGATCAGAAACCAGGCATCCCAAGTAATGGAAAAGGATCAAGCTTTGATCAAGAAGACTCTTTGATAGAAGGCCAAAGATAGATCTTTTCAAGTCGAGATCTAGTGTTAAAATGGGATGTGGATAGAGAAAACCGGGAAGGCATTCAAAATTTGATGCCATTTGGAGTGGCCCATACATGGTCACAAAGTGCAAGAACAACAATGCTTTCCAATTGGCCTCACTGATGGTGAAGAACCGCAGATTCCAAAGTCAATGGAATCTATCTCAAGCGTTGCTTCTAGAGGGAAGTTCACTACCTCTCGTAAATATTAGATTAGATTTTCTTTTCCTCCAAGTGCTTGTGCACATTGTTTCATTGTAGGTTAGTTTTGTTTTCCCTAAGTGCTTTGGCACAACTTGCTGTCCATGGAGATGTTTTGCAGTCTTCTTTTGCTTTCATCGTGTGATATTCCATCTTCCTCCTTACACATTCTTAGTCACTGGGATTCTAAATCGAATGTTTGATAACTCCATGCCCAATGGACTACTTGCCATCGGGTCTTTTCACCTAAGCAGCAGTAACCCCGCCGAAGTCACTAATTGTTATCCAAAATTCACCCCCAGAGTAAATTTTGATAACATGCATTGAATTCTCAAGCCCTGTGCAAATTGATTGATTCAGGGCAAAAAAATCATGTTTCTAGTGGTCCCCCGCATTTTTTCTAACTCCCCCGGTCAAGAAGAAAAGAGAGCAAGTTCTGAGAAAATGTGAAAAGTTGCAGAAAACAAGCTTGGGCCAGGAAAAATCATGAAAAATGGCTAAGTCCTAGTCCTCGCAATGGTCGGGACATGAGGGACATCGGGGCGCGAATCGGCCGAAAGGCCGCCAGGCAGTCTGCAGAGCAAAGGAACATCCGGCCGCATCGGGACGCGCGGGACGCGGAAAGCCGGTTCGGCCGAAGGAGAAGAAAATCGACTAACTGCTCTGGGACATTTGGGACAAGAAGACGCGAAGGACGCGAACCGCCCGGATCGGCCGAAAAGGAGAACTTTCGCACTAAACATTCGGGACATTTGGGCCTGAAGACGCGAAACCGGGACCGGGGACAAGAAGAACACGTGAATGGCCAGGAAAAAAGGAAATTCCAAATGGGGAACTCTCAGACAACCGGGACATCTGGGACAAAGGGACGCGGAAGACGTGGATAGCTGAAAAGCCGAGAGCCAATCAGATCACGCCACGTGTCACCGGCAGAAAAGGGACAGGGAAGCCCATTTCGGGCGGATCGGAAGTTTTTGTCCCAGACAGCACTGGGACATCCGGGACAAATGGACGTGGTGGACGCGAAAGAGCCGGCAGACCCATGGACCAACCAAATCATGACACGTGTCACAAGGAGAAAAGTCCAAAATTCAAAGGGCGAGGTTTGAGGGGTCAGCCCGAGCCAATCAAAAGAGGACACGTGTCCTATGGAGCAAGGAATGCGGAGCTCGGGGAGGAGTTAGAGAATTTGGCAAGAAGTTCACCCAAAAGCTAAAAGTAAAGGTCTGCCCCATGCCCCTGATGACCAATCAATGCATGCCACGTGTCATCCAGGTGGCAGAGCGCGGGAAGAAATTTAAAAATCTGTTTCACCTGTTTTGTGCCCTAAATCTTCAGATCTCCATATCTTTTGATCCAGAGCTCGGATTTGCACGTTCTTTATATCAACGGAAAGCTTATGAAATTATCTACATGATTCTGGGGTTAATCTTGAATTTTGGTGTAGTCTAGAGAGAGAAAATTGAGAAACGGCTCTGACGCGTGTTCATGGCCAGAAGTGACATTTCAAATGACTGATTTAATGCAGAATGGGTCGCATTCTCCTATAATTTGGTCAAAATGATAGGGTATGGGTTTGTAAGGTCCCCCATGCCGTTTTAATGCACCTGCAATCAAGAAGGAATGGGCTCTCACGTTTTTTGTATTTTGTCTCCTAGGCTCGACCATGCATGTAATGTAAAAGCCGATTTGGCTCATTTCACAAAAAAGGGGGAACATTTTTGGGCATAGCAGACTTCTTCTTTCACCTCCAAAGCAAGTGATCGATGCAAGGATCAGACCTCTCCAAAGATTGTAATAGTTTTTTTTACCTCTCTCGAGGGTGTAATGCGTGTTTTTGACATCGAAATGATAATGCAAGCTCTGTGAATGGGTTTCAATCCTCTGCGTTTGTATTATTTGCTTCATTTCAGATCCTAAATTATACCTTATCACCGTGTATGTTTTATGTTGTGAACTTTGGTCTCGTGTCTATTTGCATGACAAATATGTTTCACCACTCCTTTGGTGCATCACCATCTTTAGTTAGTTTCAATTTTTGCACTTCTACCCCCGTCTCCTTGCAAGTTAGAGTAGGATTAGGATCTCGAACCTCTCGTAGTAGTTGTGCAAGCATTAGATCTAAATTATATCCTCGTGAAGACCCAACTCTTCATGAAGGTATTGTATAGCGATTAGCGTGTTCCAAAATCCATGGAGTCATCTCATCTAGATGTACATATCCAAAAAAAAAGTTAATTGATTAATTATTTCCTATAATTAAGGTCTAATTACAACAACCCTTACGAATACCTATTTTCATTAACACTTGTGGTTGCCAAAATAAATGAGTTGTAATTGCTTTACAAAAACATAAAGATTTTTGTTTAATCATTAACTTCCTCCTTTAGGATACAAATCCTTAAAACCGAATCAACATCTTGACATTATGGTTCACTTATTTTACTTAACCATTACTTAGCTTGTTTAAGTTCCGAATTAGATTCCTTTATATGAGACTTCTTTGAGATGAAGTATACTATTATATATTCATGTTTACCTTTCATTTTTTTTATCCCAATCAAGGCATTGGTCAAGAGGAAGTACATCTTTCCAAGATGACATTAGGTTTAATTCCAAAGGATTCTAAAACAATCCTGATTATCATTTCGGAATAGTTGTCTTCCTTTTTCTTATTAAGAATTAGTATTCATTGTAACCTTATACATTATACAAGATATCATATTGGATTTGTACTTCCATTATCATCATTTTAATACCTTAGTGATTAGTTAAATCATCAACCATGAATGTCAACTTGATATGTTGCATTTCAATAAAGGGATAGTGTATCTAATTCCCTTACCACATAGTTCATTTTAAGTCAAACCGAAAGGGTTGATTACATATATGTATAAGAGATCATTAAAATAAGCTTACAATTTCCCTTCCCGAGAATATACAAAGAGAATGACACATCAAGTAATGATAAACCCACAATCTTTTCCATTCATCTAAGTGGAATACATACTTTACAAGTTCATCATTTTAGAAATATTTAGAGTCAACAACATTAGTAAGTTCATTTAAAAATACAACTTTTCTCTTACAAAATACATCTCAATGACGAATCATTTTTTCTCATAAAAGATCCATTCTTTAGGTAAACAAAAGTAATACCATAAAATATATTGTCTCCTTTTATTACTTACGAAGTCCATCTACACAAAATTTATAGCACTTGGTCATTTCATTGAACTTAGCATGATAATCACTAAGCATTAAATGATGTGCTTTCAACTAACTATTTCATAAAAAATTCTTATTTTATGAAACAGTTAAAGCATTACAGAAAGATACATCATAAAGAAATAACAATCATGAGAGGAATAAATTTTTTTAATGATCTCTATTTTAAATAATGATAATTTAGAACACATATTCCATGTCAATCAATCTCATAAAGAGATAACCATATGTAGGCATTTGTAATGTCTCGGTAAAACACTAATATCTAATTTCATGACTCGGTGAAACATTGATCTCTCATGTTAACTCATTGAATTGTATACTACATATACTTGGTTCTCTTACTCTTTAAACGAGTATTAAGTGTTTTTTTTAAGAGACCTATCTGTATACTTGTTACCAATATTCATAAGATATCTCGCATCTTAAAACTAGGTGACATAGGACAATGCAACCAACAACTTTCGATAATTTTTTTGAAGTTTTACAACATATTGTACATGTTAATATTTGTAGATGACATACTTGTCAAAGCAGAATACATCCTTCACCCCACTTCATATGTTATCTAAAATGGTCTTTACTGAATCATGTCATTCCACTTGTTCAAGGTTTTACCCTAACCAAGGATAGCAACATCGTTTAGTGTAGAGGACTACTTGTGAGGACTAAGGATACATAGGCATACTTGATCGAACTAAGTCATTCATGGGTGTCTAGCTATCCTAAGTCACCAAGATATCCACGAAACTAAATCATGCTTCTAACCTATCCTAGGGTATAACTAAGTACGCGTCTGAGTTATGTAAGTCTAGATGATTTAACTCTGAATGGTGTTGCAACATGTCATTTGCAACACAGTATCCTCGTGAAGACCCAAGTCTTCATGAAGGTATTGTATAGCAGTTGGCGTGTTCCAACATCGATTGAAGTCATCCCATCTAGATGTACATATCCAAAAAATAATTTAATTACTTAATTATTTCCTATAATTAAGGTCTAATTACAACAACACTTATGAATACCTATTTTCATTAACCCTTGTGGTTGCCAACATAAATGAGTTGTAATTGCTTTACAAAAACGTCAAGAATGCTTTTTAATCATTAACTTCCTCCTTTAGGATACAAATCTTTAAAACTGAATCAACATACTGACATTATGGTTCACTTTTTTACTTAACCATTACTTAGCTTGTTTAAGTTCCGAATCAGATTCCTTTATATGAGACTTCTTTGAGATGAAGTATACTATTATATATTCATGTTTACCTTTCATTTTTATCCTAATGAAGGTATTGGTCAAGATGAAGTACATCTTTCCCAGGAGGACATTAGGCTTAATTTCAAAGGATTCTAGAACAATCCTTATTATCATTTTAGAATAGTTGTGTTCCTTTTTCTTATTAATAATTAGGATTCATTGTAACCTCATACATTATACAAGATATCATATTGGATTTTTACTTCCATTATCATCATTTTAATACCTTAGTGATTAGTTAAATCATCAACCACGAATGCCAACTTGATAAATTACATTTCAATAAAGGGATAGTGTATCTAATTCCCTTACCACATAGTTCATTTTAAGTCAAACCGAAAGGGTTCATTACATATATGTATAAGAGATAATTAAAATAAGCTTACAATTTCCCTTCCCAAAATATACAAAGAGAATGACACATCAAGTAATGATAAACCCACAATCTTTTCCATTCATCTAAGTGGAATACATACTTTACAAGTTCATCATTTTAGAAATATTTAGAGTCAACAACATCAGTAAGTTAATTAAAAATACAACTTTTCTCTTACAAAATGCATCTCAATAATGAATCATTTTTCTCATAAAATATCCATTCTTTAGGTAAACAAAAGTAATACCATAAAATATCTTGTCTCCTTTATTATACTTACGAAGTCCATCTGCAAAAATTTCTAGCATGGGTCATTTCATTGAAGCTTAGCATGATAATCACTAAGCATTAAAATGATGTGCTTTCAACTAACTATTTCATTAAAAAAATCTTATTTTATGAAACAGTTAAAACATTATAGAAAGATACATCATAAAGAAATAACAATCATGAGAGGAATAAACAAAGTTATAAACCATATTAACATTAATAAAAGATCATGGAGTAATCAAATCAATGTTCAACTGATGATTTCATAAACTAATTATTCCTATAAGCAATATTTCATCCGGATCACTTACCTTATTTCAACTAAATGTATTGATGGTTCATCTCTTGATTCATTCTATCTAACTAAAAAGGAAAGGATACTAACTCTAATAATTCATAGAAATATGGTTATTTAAAAGAAACAATGACCCAAAATACTCAGCATTAATTCACCCCATCCTAGAATATATAATGCCAAGATCATTTAACTGTATGAAAAACTTTAGGATGAACCAAACAACACCTTAAGTAAGAGTTTCTTATTTAAGAAACTAAAATCAAATTCAAGGCCAACTCTAGCCTAAATTTTAGGATTAGCATCAATAGGTTTGATAAAGTATACATATTTAATTTACATGCACTTGGAATTTTTCACACACCAAAATAATTACATCCCTATCAAATCATTAGTCAATGAGGAGAAGAAAGTAAAGATTTATCCTCTAGCTACCCACTCTTCAATTGCTTCAAACTAATATAACCGAATAGTTTATCTCCTTACACAATTGTAATACAAATGAGAGAATGAAAAAAGAGAGACATACAACTTATATCTTCCTTCATAGTTTGAAGAGAACAATATTGAATACATTAACTCATAATGGAGAGAAGGGATGACAACAAGCAAAGATTAGATAATATATCCTTATTCCTTCCTAAAAAGAGGAATACATATCGGGTTTTAAAAGAACCGAGACATATCTCGACAAAGAGAACATTCAACTCTAAACCCTTGAAAACACAAATAACTATTTGATAGTGAATCAATATTTACGATTGCATAAGAAATTCGAGACCAAAATTAAAGTTTTCCCATCCTACAAATGATAACAAAAAGCGTAGCACATAAGCTATAAACTACAATTGGTTAATATAACACCTTCCGTTAAAATAATTCCCGAAGCAATAGAAGAAAAACAACAACTGAACATTAAATTCTTTGTAAACTTTAACAACATCAATGTAGACGTTTCTCTAATTTTCCCAAACAAAGAGATAGATAGAGTAGAGTTGAAATAAGTTACTCTTATGCGGCCACAATTTATTTTCTAGTACTAGTGTAAATAAATATTACCCATCCCTTGATGGTAAAATGAAGAAAATCAAATACAAGATGAAACAGTCACAATATACATTCAAGCCAACCTAGATCCACCCTCTTCACAAGAACTAATGGAACAAGATACTAGTTTTTAAAGGAAGGAACCCAACCCATATTCAACCACAAGGAAAAACAAAAAACAATGACATGACCCCTAGTTAGGTGCTCAAAGGTGAACTCAAAATAAGAATAGCAAAGCGAGACATTCAGTCCATTTCATCAAGATTCACAAGATGAACTAATCCAAAGTTCAACCTAGATACCTGTTCTATAGTATCATCTAAACATCAAATTTAAATGGAAAGAACCAATAAATCCAACAAGTATGAAATCTCATGAAATCTCATGTCGAAATGTTGCATAAAAATTCAATAAGCCTTTCATGGATCATGACAACAAAATAACTATGATCAATCCTATTATAGACAAATTGTAACAAGAGATTTGTTTAGACCCAAAATCGATAAGTCATTAAAAATATTTTCACAACTTACTGGGTGCAAGCAAAAAAATTGACCTCATTTAAGTTTAAGTAGAAGCTAAACATGATTTTAAAAATTTCAAGAAAGGAGAACAAAACCCAAAACATAATTCTTTTATAGTAGTGAATTTTACTATTTAGCTTTAGAACGGTCTAACAAAATTTTCAAATTCAAAATATCTCAAGCTTAGAAAAAATAGAACATGGTTACTATTGTTTTCCAAAAAGAACGAATCCCAAAACATTGAATCTGAATATCCATTTTAGCATAGATCAAACAGACATAACAAGATTTGATAAGATCTCAAGCTCAATGAAGTAAAAATATTTCATACCTTCACTGCAAGAAGAAAGGAAACAAACACAACTCATATGTTTTATCAAATAGTAAATCCAAGTAGGTGTACACAACAAAAAATACAAGCATGAATGCGAGATAAACAACACATAAAAACCCACTTGTTCCCCAAGAGCAGAGTTGTTTTTAATGAAAACAATTAGAAAAAACTAGAACAACTTAATGGGTAAAGCCTATCATGCCTGATAGAGCTTATTATCGATTTGCGAGAAGATTTCCAGCCTGATCCTCTACAGTCCCTTCTTTTTCCAAGCGACGTAAACAACTCCAAACTTTCTACTTATTTTTCTTATACTTCCATAGGATCCAAAAATAGCTCAAGTATGCCAAAAATACAACAAGATCAAAAATAGAATTGTTGGTTTGAAAGAATTGAAAACCCCATGCAAAGAAAAAATTTAAATAAACCAAAGATCAAACAACCTTTCCAAAATCTGCCTTACCTTTCTCCTAGGCAGTTTCTTCACCATAATTGAGACCAATTAATGTGAGGGACTATCAATTTTCTCTCCTTATTATCCATGCTACCACCATCCAAGTTTGGTGAGCCTCTTAATTCAAAATATGAATGCAATTTCCATTTATTGTTGATGCAAATAGGCATCCCCTAACTCCCCATTCCTTCACAAAATTGCAGTTCAAAAGTCATTAAAACAAAAAATCAACTTTAATTAATGCCTTGAAAAATGACACCTTTGTCCTTACCACTTTCCAAGTAGTCCAAAGGTACCCCTTAGGTTAATAATAGTTCAGCTTAGATTATCATTAGGTTAGAAATCAACCTTAGTTTCTAGGTAGGTCTTAATTACCTTAGGTTAAAATCTAAATAGTATAGAACATTCCAACTTAGGTTAAGATATTTACCTTAATAGTTTAGTAATAGGTCCTAGGTTTTCTTATGGTATTCAACATTTTTATGAAGATAAAGGCACATTAATCACATCTTGATGAAAAGTGAGGTCCTTCAAATTTATAAACAAAACAAGAATACTCCCACTTCACCTTCCATTTCAGAATGCCAAGTCAACAAGATGAATCAGGTAAGAAGAACTAAAGCATACCTTGGATCAATGGAATTGATCCAAGGTATTTTTGTCAACACATAATGGGTTAAGACAACAATAATACAAGTTCATATCCTTTTTTAAAAAATGGATATAAGTTGAACAAAGAGATGAATGGTCTCATTTTTTAAGTACGTATAAATCACAACAAAGTGAACCTTTTCACAGTAATGAATTATCCATTGCAAACATGATTTCCAAAAGTCATAAGAGTACACCTTCCTAAGATAAATCACATGTCAACATTTTCAATGTCAAGAGGGAAAGTAATCAGTGTAATAGTTTTGTCAAATATGTTAGACAAGGAGCATAAGAAGGTCCACATTGTTAGAGTAGGTATTTACCTTAGCTCATGTTCACCTAGGTACATTATTTACATTTATTATATTTATCCTCACCCACTTATGTGTGTGGATATTTCTTTTTATTTATTTAGATATTAGGAGATATTATCTAGTTGTTAGGTATAGTTCTTTCCTTGATCTATGGTATTGACTAGATCCTTGATGATAGTTCTTTCCATGATTTATGGCTTGATCTATGACCTTGATTGGTTCTTATATTGTTATTCCTAGATATAAGTAAGGTCCACTCTCATTGTATTTCATTGAGTTCCATAATAATATATGATATTCTTTGCTCATTTGTTTAAAGGTTTATGTAAAGTTATTCTGGTGAATTTCTTTCATCTTATTGATCGTGATATTTGATTAACATACGTTGTGTTCTTGGCTTGGCATGATCTAGTTATCATTCCTTTTATGGTATCAGAGTAGGAGATTTCTATTGACATCCATCTGTAAGTTTCATTTTGCAAGCATTTTTTTAAAATATTCATATATTCGGGATTTGTCTGTATTTTGTTGTTGCGTGTGGTTTTATGCAAAACAGAGGTGACCATTGGATCTAGAAGGTGGGAAAACCCTAAGATTGTAAACTCAACCATTTTTGTAATGATCGGTTTTTGTTGTGTAGAGAAATAAATTAGATTCACCTCGAGATTCGTGCCATACAGAAAAGGAAATATAGAAAAATTCAGGGTTTTACTAGGTTTCTTGAGATCCAATTTGGGTATTTTTTGTTGTGGCTTAGCATTTTGGTTTGCGCACTTTCACTTTCAAGACACTAGAAATATCTTTTTTCTAGGAGCGGTTGGATGTTTGACACACCCCCAGAATGCATTAGTAAATTGCACACACCCATTGAAATCCTTAGCCCCTAGTCATATGAGGGCTTAAAGCTTGTGATTCCTACTAGTAGGTGCTTAACTCCAGCCCCCTTTCATTTTATTTGTGTGGTGAAGGAAAGAGCATTTTTTCTTGTTTAGTGGCAGCTAAAATAAATAGTAAAGCATAATATTGAAAAACTTGTATCTTTTGATCGGTAACTCGGTTTTGAGTGCCATTTTTTTGCAAAAGTGCGTGTTTTTTTATGCTCTTTCCATTAGAAATATTTATTTTAAGAATTGCATTATAATTATAAAGTGCCATATTGTAACACACACTCATTATAAAGTGCCAAAATCTGGGGGCTCTTGTTGCATTGTTTGGGGGTCTTGTTGCATTGCTTGGTTCTTCCATTTATTTTGGTGATTTTTTTTAGGATGGCATCTACTTCTACATTAGATCATGTTGAGCCATTAACAACACATAATTACCACACATGGAAACCAAGAATGGAAACAATAATTAAGCAGAAAGGATTATGGGCTTTAACTTCTAAAGAACAACCAAAGTGTTCACTAGAGAATATGAGAAATTTTAGTACCAGTGCAAATTTGATGAGTGTATGGGTTTGATATAACTTATGTCAGTGATAGTCTTTTATTTCATTTGGAAAAGTGTGACTCTCCTTTTAAAATATGGGAGAAATTGGAGGATTTATTTGGTAAGGTGGATCATATGAAAGCCATGCAACTTGAAATTGAGATTACCTCTCTTAATCCCGAAGATTTTCCAACAATTATAGACTATCTTACCAAGTTCAAGCATTTGTTGACATAGTTGAAGGGGAGTTGAAGAGATAAGAAAGATGAAGAGTGTGTTTACTTGATTCTATCCAAGTTGAGAGGACCATTCCAAATTTTTATTCTACCTTTTTTCTAGCATGGATGCCTTAGGTGACACCTTCAAAATGCCTAACTTAGAAACATTTTGTGAAAGACTTACTAGGAGGAATCCAAATTATCTCACCTTGAGTCTTCCACCTCTCAAAAGGCATTAGTTTCATCTAATCCTAAGGGCAAGGGAAAACCAAACAATAAAACCAAATCCACACCTTCTCCATCTGAAAATGCTCCTAAACCCAAAGAAAAAAACTCAATACCCAAGGAATCTTCTAAATCCAAGAATAAGTCTAGCCATTCATGCTCTTTTTGTGGGGGTAGTAATCATGAAGAAAATAGGTGTTATAAGCAAATGCAAGCCTTAGAGGATGTAGTCAAGAAACACAAAATTTCTATCTCCACTCCACCTCCTTCTAATCAGCATGGAAAAGCACTTAATGTTGTTGGAAGATCTCAGTCACCACTTATGAGACAATTAGGTTATAGATTTTGGTGCTTCTCATCACATGACTTCTTCCAAGGAGTCTTTTGTTTCTCTAGGTTTGAGTTCTACTTCCAAAATTGAGGTTGGAGATTCTTCCTTTCTTTCTGTTGAGGGAAAAGGTGATATATAACTTGATGGTGGCAATATCCAAGATGCACTATATGTTCCTAACATCACTACAAATTTTCTTTCTGTATATCAAATTTTTCATTCTGGTCAAGGGAAAACAATGACTTTTACACCACATGGGGTAGAAGTAAGAACTTTGTTGGAGCCTTATTCACTTGTTGTTTAGGGTATTGTTGATCATATTTCTAGACTATATCACTTTCAAGGTTTTCATGACACTTATTCTATAAGGATATGATTGGTTTCTCATTCAGATTTAGAGAGTAAGCTTTGGCATGAAAGATTTGGACATCTCAATTACAAATATTTGAAGGAGTTGAGCACTCATGGTATGGTAGATGGTCTTCCTAGAGTTTCTTGTCTTAAGGGAGTTTGTCATGGTTGTGCATTAGGAAATAACACCAAGATCCTTTTCCTAAGAATTTGTCTAAGAGAGCTTCTTCACCACTTGAGCTTGTGCATAGTGACTTGATGGTTTTTCCTACCCCATCTTTCAATGGAGCTAAGTATGCACTTACATTTATTGATAATTTCTCAAGGTGTACTTGGGTTTATTTTCTCAAGTAAAAAAGTGATGTTTTTTCACACTTCAAATTCTTCAAGGCTTTGGTCGAGAAACAATCTTCTAGTAGCATAAAGAACCTTCACACTGATAATGGGGGAGTACTTCAGCAATGAGTTTTCTAAATTTTTGGCAACTCAGGGAATTATTCACCCACATTCTGTTCCTCATACTCAACAAGAGAATGGATTAGTAGAAAGGAAGAATAGAACTTTGAAGGAATGGCTAACTGTATGATGCATTCTAGAGATATACCTCCTATCTATTAGGCAGAAGTAGTTAATTGTGCTAACTATATTCAAGAATCACACACCACATAGAGCACTTGAGCATTTGACTCCAGAGGAAGCTTGGTCCAACACTAAGCCAAATGTCTCATTTTTTCAAGTCTTTGGGAGCCATGCTTGGGCCTTTGTGCCAAAGAAGAAAAGGAATTTTGGCTAAGAAGAGTAAACCCTTGATATTTGTAGGGTATTGTGAGGACATGAGAGCTTATCATCTTTTAGATCCGATACACATGATGTTATTTTTTGAACACATGTTAGTTTGATGAGCATTTCACTCCTCATGATTCTTCATCTTCTTCCATTCCTTCTTCTTCTTCATCTCATCTTGAGGATCCTTTCTTTGAGGATATTGATGAGGAGGTTATAGATGTTATTGAGGATCCTATTCCCACTGATGTTGTCACTATGCCTAAGTGGGCTCATACTATAGTTTCTGAGGCAAAGCACCTTTCATAGAGGATCTTCCACCCACTAGGCATCATCACACACATTCTACAGGTTCTAGAATTTTGTGTCAAGTAGTTTTGAGGATCCATAGTCTTTTTCAAAGGCTCATGGGATACAAGAGTGGGATGATGTAATGGCAGCTGAGTATTCTTCTTTGATGAAGAATCATACTTGGGATTTGGTATCTCTTCCTAAAGGAAGAAATATGGTTAGGTGTAAGTGGGTATAGTGAACCAAATACGTAGCTGATGGGTCCATTGAAAAGTATAAGGCTCATCTTGTTGCAAAGGTTTTTCACAAGTCAAAGGTATTGATTACTCTGAGACTTTTGCACCCATTCCAAGATGGATTTATATACGCCTTGTACTTGTCATTGTTGCATCACGGGGTGGCCCATATACCAAATGGATGTGAAGAGTGCCTTCTTACATGGATATCTACAAAAGGAAATATATATGGAGCAGCCAGCTGGATTTGTTCATGATTCTTCTCTTGTTTTTCAGCTTTGTAGGTTTCTCTATGGTCTCAAACAAGCCCATTGGGCTTGGTATGAGAAGATGGATTCTTTTCTTCTATCTACTAGTTTTTTCGTTGCCACTCCGATCATATAGTGTATCTCCAGCATGTTGGTGAGGATATTGTGATACTTGTCTTATATGTTGATGATCTATTACTTACTAGCAGCTCTTCTTCCCACATTCATAGTATTCAGAGGGCTCTTTCTACACAATTTGACATGACAGATCTTGGGCTATTGCATTATTTCCTTGGTTTGTAGATTTCTCAGACAGATTCAGGGATTCATTTGAGTCAGCAAAATTACACACATGATCTTCTTAGGTGCTTTGATATTTCTGATTGTAAGCCAAGTCCATCTCCTTTTCAGTCTGGAGTTACTCTTACATCCACATGTACCACACCACTTTGTGATCCTACGTTGTATAGGCAATTGGTTGGGAGTCTCATGTACTTGACCCATACTCACCCTGATATTTCATTTGTAGTAGGGCTTGTATCTCGGTTGCACATTCTCCTCATAGTAGTCACTGGCAGGATGCTAAAAGGATTTTGTGCTATTTGCATGGCACTTCCCACTTTGGCCTACACTACACTAGGGGCTCTACTCAGTTGGTTGGGTATACAGATTCAGATTGGGTAGGTTCTATTGATGACAGACATTCCACTTCTGGCTATCTTTTTTGTCTTGGTTCTTCTCTAGTTGTTTGGGCATGCAAAAAGCAACAGGCTATTGCACTTTCATCTTTAGAGGTAGAGTATAGGGCAGTAGTTACAACGAGTCAGCAAATTCTTTGGCTTTTCTAGTTATTGATAGAGTTTGGATTCCCACAGGATTCACCAACTATACTTTGGTGTGATAACCAAAGTGCAATTCACATTTCTTACAACCCAGTTGAGCACTAGTAGACCAAGCATATCGAGATACACATCCACTTCATTTGGCAGCACATTTAGGATGGAGTTCTTTTCTTGGAATACCTTCTGACTCAACAACAGGTTATAGACATCTTATGAAGCCTTTTTCATCACCTCGCTACCTTGAGTTGCATGGAATGCTTGGGGTTTCAGAAGTTGTTCTTGGGAGGTGTTCGTGACAACATCTTCCTTCTTCTTCTTCTTTCTCTTTCCTTATAGTAGGATTCTTTCCTTCTTTTGGTTTGAGATTTCTTCATGGATATATTGTACATGAGTACCTTATCAAGCCTAGTTATTGGGACTCATACTGTGGACATTCCACTTCTATTTTGGCCCCTAGCTTCACTTTAGGGGGGGTATTAGAGTAGGTATTTACCTTAGCTCATGTTCACCTAGGTACATTATTTACCTTTATTGTATTTATCCTCACCCACTTATGTGTGTGGATATTTCTTTTTATTTATTTAGATATTAGGAGATATTATCTAGTTGTTAGGTATAGTTATTTCCTTGATCTATGGTATTGACTAGTTCTTTCCTAGATCTATGGTATTGACTAGATCCTTGATGTCTAGTTCTCTCATAAATCTATGGACTTGACTAGTTCTTTGATGACTATTTATTTCCATGATTTAAGGCTTGATCTACTACCTTGATTGGTTCTTAGATTGTTATTCCTTGCCTATATAAGCAAGGTAAATTCTCATTGTATTTCATTGAGTTCCATAATAATATATGATATTGCTGCTCATTTGTTTGCAAAGGTTTATGTAAAGTTATTTTGGTGAATTGCTTTCATCTTATTGATCATGATGTTTGATTAGCATCTATGTTCTTGGCTTGGCATGATCTGGTTATCATTCCCAAACAAGAATCACCCCCACTTCACCTTCCATTTCGAATGCCAAGTCGACAAGATGAATAGGTAAGAAGAACTATAAGCATACCTTAGATCAATGGAATTGATCATAGGTCTTTTTTCAACACATAATGGGTTAAGACAACAATAATACAAGTTCATATCCTTTTAAAATATATATATATATATATATATATATATATATATATATATATATATATATATATATATAAGCTGAACAAAGAGATGGATGGTCTCATTTTTTAAGTACGTATAAATCACAACAAAGTGAACATTTTCATGAGTAATGAATTATCCATTGAAAACGTGATTTTAAAAGTCATAAGAGTACACCTTCCTAAGATAAATCACATGTCAACATTGTAATGTCAAGAGGGAAAGTAATCATTGTAATAGTTTTGTCAAATATGTTAGACAAGGAGCATAAGAAGGTCCACATTTGTCTCAAAATCACACTGTTACTACTTTACCCCAGTTATGCCAAAACTTATGTATCTTCAAAAATATTCTTCACAATGAATGACCTAAAATTTTTCATGAAGCATCATGAAAAGATACTATACTTTTCCATAATCACGACATAGCCTAAATAGCTCTGAAACTCTCTAGCCAATCTAATTTTCATGTGTTTACCTATATATTTCTCAATGTTTTCTTATCAAGGACCTCATAGAAGCACTAAAACTATGAATTATGAATTGAAAATGTCCATACACCTCAGGTAAACTTCCAACATTCTACTACCATGCTCCACCATGATTGAGTGGGTCCAAATATCAAACCTATACATCATTGTGCTTTCTCCAGTGCTAGAAACAAGCATGGAATGACTTGAATAAAAATGAATTGACTATGTTGACCTCATGTAGACACATATGTACCAATGACACATCATATAGGACATTTTGACCTCATGACACACTAAATATCTTGGGAGGACAAAACCATGACTTAGCTCACTCAACCATGCACCAGGTACTTTTAGAACACCATCAAACTTGATAATACCAAAAAAAATCATCTTTGACACTAAATGAAACCTCATGGAGACACATCACACACCATGAAAACATTTTCCATAAATGGAGTTGAAATCAATAATAACACAAACACATAATGGCCAATAATATAATTCAAATTACACACTCACAAGAACTACATAGAGTCTTAAATGTAGTGCAACACTTTGCGAATATCACATATCGAGTGATCACCTCAGTCATTTTGACTCAAGCATATGCATTATTTAATTCATATGATTTTTTCATGAGATTTTTGAATGTATATAGGGTTTAATTTTTAGGAACACTATAATAGATCTAAAGTGACAAACAAGTGAAAGGAAGGAGAAAACTTAAAATTCTAAAAGACAAAAAGTAGATCTATTGTAAGGACACTAGCACCGAAATTAGAAACTAATAGCCAAAGCACTCCTCTCCTCTTTTTGGTGCTTATCTACGAAGAATTGCTAGATCCTAGTTTCATAGAAAGAGCCCGCACATTCCATATCTAACCTTCTAAGCTAATTCTCCATCCCATGATCAACCCATATCTCTTTGTTACAAGCTAATTAATTCTCATTCTCCTATATTATACACTTGTTTGTAATTTTTAATGATAGATATTATTTATTAGTGTAATATTCCTTTGATCTCAGTCCTCTCATATAAGATTTAAATTTCTTTAAATAATTAGGTGAACCAATATCATGATCATGTATAGGATCCATTTTCCTTCCTCCTCTTCTAATGTTATGGCTCATTATACCTCTTTCCTCCCAACTCGTGTTTATTCCATAGAGGCAATTCAAGCTGATTATATCCTTATCATTACTCAACATATAGCTATATTTATAAATTTCTCTCTGTAGACCCCACTATCAA
This sequence comes from Taxus wallichiana var. yunnanensis, assembly GCA_018340775.1. Lineage (NCBI taxonomy): Eukaryota > Viridiplantae > Streptophyta > Pinopsida > Cupressales > Taxaceae > Taxus > Taxus wallichiana. Next base: position 201,712,464 of record CM031234.1, read on the forward strand.
CGTCCTCACCACTCACTACAATAAGAAACCTTTACAGGTTTCCTACTTCTCTTCCTCATTATAGTACACCATTTTCTCAATCTTTTGTTCCATCCAAAGAGTATGATATCATTGGGTAATTATAAACTACACCCACTAGAATATATATCTTTTATATTCTTAGTAAGGCCCTTATTTTTCGTAATCTCAAAACTACATTATGAGCCATTCATTTACACTTTTATGACAATCCCATGGCATTTGTTAATCTCATGGAATCTTGTAAAAACATTAGGATTTATACCACATTTACTATCGAGGATATTCTACACATGTCATCGATGATTCTCCTCCTCTAATTATTTTGGATCATATCTAAGGTTTCAAAATTAAGTGTGTACTCATTGATATGGTTGGCTCTATTGAATACTTTTATTATATCCTTACTAGCCCAACTAAATATCCATAATAGTGTAATTGAGAAATCTACTCTTATTTATAATAGATATGAAACAACCACCCATGCATGTATCGGAATCATAAAATTGGAATTATAAGTGGAACCTCGTAAGCTCATTAATCCTTTCTATGTCATGGATTTCACATTGTAATTTAATCTTCTCCTTGGTCGACCTTGGATCCATGACATGCGAGTTATCCACTCTATGGTCCATTGGTATGTCATGTTTATCATTGATGGCTATGAACATATTGTTACTATTGATCCTAAACCATTCAAATATTGTCACATGGATTATTCCATGTCAATGGTTATTCCCCCATATCCACCAATCCCCACACATTATATTAGTAAATATGATATTGGGAATCCCAGTAATTCAATTCTATATTACTTCTTTCCCATCAAATCATCTATTTATAATCATACTACTGATCTCATCTCCCTTCCTTATCCTCTCATACACCCTTCACATATATTACCACACCCTTATAATTTTTGAACAATATTGCCATGTTAAGACCGACGATTTGATGATGATGGTGTTGATAATATTGAGCTTTATCGATGACAATCTTCAATCTTTGAAATTTACCCCGATAGAATTTGATGAATCCTTATTTTATAGTCACTATGTTGCTATAGGCCTTGGTGAATACCGGGTTAAATATACAACTCCATCGGCTACTAATATTGTGTTGATTCCTTATCATAATATAATGCAAATTCTCAAACCCATTCGGCTCTATTTGTGGTTATTCTTCTAAGTTTCCTTCCTCTTTTAATTGATTTAAATACACATTATATATTAGTCAAGAATATTGGCAACATGTACGTTATAATCCCCATTTCTAAAACCATATTTACCTAGGAGGATCTAACCCACTTAGTCCTTACCCTATCGATATCATACATATTCTCACACCACATAGTGAATGTGAAGGCTATATCTTTCTCCTAACAACTTATAGTACCATGGTATTCTACATACATGTTTGGTTTATTCTTAATCCTTGATTTTTCTCTCTTACACTTGGGAAATCTTGGCTAGACTATATTAGTGGTACTATTGATATGAATAATACTATTCTAAATTATCCTATAGTCTCAAAGACTATAACTAGTCATAATAATTCATTCTTTTATTACACTCCTAATTGATCATGATGGAGTGTACAAAAGCACTTTGATATAATTTTTACTGATGAATAATATGTCATGGGTATGTATGACTTATGACTTATGGGTTTCTTCAAAAATAAGCCAAAATATTTTTCATACCATTCATATAATCAAAATCCTATTGGCTAGATTTATGATTTAGATTATTATCTCGATGGCATCACTTAGACCAACACATCTTTAACTCTTGGGGGCATATTATCCCCCATCGTTACCCGATGAATTAATCTTGTTCTAGGTACAAACATGAATATTGAGGGAACACTTACCTATATGAACCTCACTTTTCACACATACATTGGGGGAAGATTTATCCCCTCTCATAGCTATTCTATTTCATGTTCACATATTTACAAAATTAAAAAATACTATCTTAGATCTTGATTAGTTGTACTCTTTCTTGCTTATACTATTCTTTGTTGTATGTTTCTTATCATGTTACCTTGATTCATAGTATGTTCTATATTTTTTCATACACATATGTGCATTCACATGGTACTCTTGAGGTGAATGTATATTACTTACATTTTCTTACACAATGTATGATGCTTGGCATTGTACCATATCAGTCCCATTTTGGATCCTAGGGATTTTATCTTTCCTATTTCTCTATATTCAGGTTTTGTTATTGTAATATATACTACATTAATTCCCATTTTCAGTTGTATGCATTGTCTCATACTATCAAGTTTTTAACATACTAACGGGTTATTTATGTGTAGAACTTGTATTGCATGATTACTTCCAATCATGGTTATTTTTTTCTTATATCATGTCTTCTTTTCTTGTGTCTTGATTATCATTATTTGAGGGATCTGCTCTATATCCATTTCTTTTTTCTTGTACCATCTTGAAGGATTTTATTTCCTTTTAAAATATTGAGTCAAGTCCCATGTATTCAACCAACTACTCATTGTGTCTTTTGCAATGTTACTATGTCTTGTGACTTGTTTCTATTACATCATTTATGTTTGTTTATGAAAAATACTTTTTCTATCCTTTTTCCTTTTTTTTGCAAACACCATGGTTGTTAGCATGTGTATTCCATATTCCCCATGTAATATTTTTCAGATGTCTATATCAATTTCATCTTTCCTTGTTTGGGCCATGATCTCTTTGAATCATCTCACACACCCCAAATGAGTGGGGGAAATCATTGGGTGACTATTTCACCCTCTCAACAGTCCACAAACTAGATACATATTGACAAAAATAAAATTAGGATAAATAAGAGCTAAGAAACAAGTTCAAAAAAAAAAAAAAGAGCCAAAATTTAGTGCAATATGAAGCACCCAACTCAAAAAATAATGGTGGGTGTTAGTGTCCTTCCTAGGTGACCATATCATAGGGATATATCATAAACATTACATGATCAATAAGTTTCCAATGATATTTTTCTCTAATTCTAGTAGTATAAACTTAGTTACAAATTGCAATCAGTTACCAACATGAATAAAATTAGTGGTAAGTTACAAGGGAACTAATTACTTTATTTTTCTCGAGATTAAATAAGGAAGTGACACCTAAGGCATTTATAGGACAACAATATGTCTGGAACAATATGTTACCCATGGAGAGTTTGAATCAATTTTTTTGTCATCAAAAGTGGTAATTATCCATAGGGAAGCATTATAGGTTGCAGGTAAAATCCTATAGCTCTCCCAATACTCTTCCCTTGGTGATAGGATGCCTAAATCCTCAATTTAGCATCAATATGCTTAAATTCTTAATTTCGTGACAAGATTCCTAAATCTCCATACTATTCTAACCATCTCCGAGGTAACAAACATACATGAAAAATTCTATCTATCCTCTCATGAAGCACAGTGCACTCTATCCTTGATTCACCTATTTTTCAAATAAGCATTTCTATTTTCACATTTAATAAGTTAAAGTTCAATTTCATTTATCATGAACATTAACTACACTTATCTTTTTTGCAGGTCCTATCTTACTTCAATAAAATGGTACAAAAAAATGGAACAAAGAACAATCTCAAGCTCAAGATAATCTAGCAAAAGAAATATCCAAGGAACATATTCATGCATCACTTATACTATGCATGCAAAGGTTACCCCTAGGATCCTTATCCTCCTCTAGATTCCATGATGCACACTCTACTATCTCCATTTAACACGATATCAAGTACAACCCTCATTCAACAAGCTATTGGTTACAACTCTATTCAGTTGTCGACAAGGTACACTCTTCTTATCTACGTTATTCTATCAAATTTTCATTCACATACATAAAGTGGTGGAAAACGTAGTCATAAAATCACACACTTTATACTTACATCATGCTTATAATTATTTCATTAAATACATGAGTCCTATACAATAATAATATACATTAACAACACTTATTTTACTCTTTCATTACTTTTATATTTTCCCCACTCTTGTTATTTTCTTTTCTAGAATGATTACTTTACCTCTAGATACTAAATAGCATGTAAACCAGCTCTATATTGACCTTTGCATCTTTTGAGTATCTCACATATTATCTACCATTAGGGATAGGAGCACCCAAGGTGATACTTTCCCCTTTAGGTGCTTTTATCTCTTTCCTCCTTTTCTTAATTTTAAATTGTGAAATTATTTGGTGTCTTTTATAGAGCCTTTTTATCACTTTAGGTTGGATGTTGAGTTGTTAATGATGAAATTCAAACAAGGGAATCTATCTTGGGGAAAAATTATTTGTATCCCACGATCTTGGTGTGAATGACACAAGGGAAACCTAGCTTCAAGGGACATAGTTCAAATCAAACACTCATAAGAACTACATAGAGTCTAAAATGTAGTGCATCATTTAGTGACTATCACATTGGGGTGCCTATCAAGGTAATTCGAATCAAGCATATACATTAATTACTTCATCTAATGTTTTATCAATTATTTTTGTAGGTATCTAGGGTTTTTTTGTAGGAACATGTGAAATACAAGAACAATACAACAGATCTGAAGTGACAAACAATGAAAGGAATGAACCAAGTTCACACCTTGAAAATACCGAAGTGGTGCTTCTGTAAGGACACTATCACCCATATCATACACTAACACATGGAGAGTCCATTTCCTCTTTTGGGTGTTCCCATCCGAAGAATTCCCAAAACCCTATTTATCGGATAGATCCTACATAGTCCAGATCCAACCTTCTCACCTAGGTTTCTAGCCGGGATCAACACAAATATCTTAATACAAACTAATTCATTCTTATTCACCTATTTTTTATACATTCTTGTACTTTTTCATGCTAGATTTTTTTGTATAATATTCATTTGATCTCAGTATTTTTATATAAAATTTAAATTTCTTTAAATAATAAAGCTCCAAGATTCCAAAGTCATATAATAAGTGCAATATAATGCGAGCAAGAGTAATTTTAAAAGTAATATATTTAATTAATTAGTTATCAAAGTGGTAATGGTTTGAAAAATAAATGTCAATTATATATACCGATGTCATTACCTATGGGTGATTACAAACTTGAGGGAAACCCTTGGGTTGAAATATGAAAATCATGGTGAATACAAGCCAAAAATAAAATGATGGTGAATGATGAAGGTGCGATTGATTGAAAAAACATATAATAAACCATAATTTCATTAAATTTGGACATATTCCAGTCTAAATTAAAAACTGAAATTGTTTGTATTGGTTTTATTTGTATCAAATATTGGAATTCAAATATACTATTATTGGATTCCAAATTAGAGATTTTTGGAATTATATATCATCTTTTTTGGATTTCAATTTAAGGGTTTACGTTTTTAGTTTGAATAAAAATAGTAAATACTACTTGTTATTTGAGAAAATTTATTGAGTTTTATTTATTTACAAAAGGTTGTCCTACATCTAAGATAAATCTAATGTATAACAAAATTGTTAATAAAATGAGAAAATAGAGGTTACATTAATAATTTGCATATAATATTCAAATTCTACTCATTCTAAATATTCTTAGAATGGGAATATGCCCATTCTGATACAAACAATATTATTAGAATGGACATATGCTCATTCTCTTATTATAAAATGTATAATATTTACAATTAGTTGTTCGACAAGTTTATAGCTAATGGAAGTGAATATTCCAAGCTAGAAGTATGAATAGTCTGGAGATGGAAGTATAAATGGTCCAGAGTTGGAAGTATAAGTCGCCCAAAGCTAAAAATGTTAATGTTCCAGAGATGGAATTATAAACGGTCTTGAGCTAGAAGTATAAGTTGTCTAGATATAGAATTATTAATGTTTGGGAGCTAGAAGTATGGATGCTCTAGAACTAGAAGTATGAATGGTCCAGATCTACAAGTATGGATGGTATAGAGATGCAAGTATGAATTATGAAGAGATGGAATTATGAATGGTTTGGAGCTGGAAGTATGATTGGTTCGGAGTTGGAAGCATGAATGGTATTGAGCTTTGTTTAGAGCTTCCTTTAGGGTAGAATATACACAACCTCGGAGCTCATCTGGAGCCAAAGAATAGTACTAAAGTAACATAAGAAATTTTTTAGTTAAAAAATAGATGAATCATTGTCATAAAATGCTAATTTATTTTATAGATGTGTTTGTGATTGAATATCCAAATAATTCAATTGAATTTTCAAATAATCAACTTCTAACTAAAAATAGAAAGTTAAATTGAATTTCAACTGACTATAAAACTTAAATAATTTAATTGTATTTGTTAAACATTGTAACAATATCGAGTAAACTCAATCAATCTCACTAATTGTTTTTTATGTTTCCAAAGAATGACACATATTTTAGGATGGCCCCACATGATTTAACCATGTGCATAAGTGTGTAAATATTTTTATATCATAATGGATTATTTTTTCAAATGTCCAGCTAGAAGGAAATCTAAAGAAAATTGTTTCTTTCCTATCATGAACAAAGCATGTTTTTTCACCTATGAACAATATGTTATCTACTCCATACGTTTGAATGTACTTGTCTAGAACATTTTGCATGTTTTTAATGTAAACTAACACAATGTTCCCCTTCTTTGATCTTAAAAAATTATTGTTGATTTCACATTGCATTATGCCCCAACAAAAAAAATCTATATTTCATAGCTAGTGAAATTTTGAATGAAGACACATTGTTCTCTTGAGTGTAAGTATGTAAACCACATTTAATATCAAATTTTTTCATGTTATCCTTAATTTTTAGGGATAAATTTTTAACATAAGTATTGATAGCATGAATATGTACAATCTTCTTTGATTTTCAATTATCTAAATTAAATAATCCCTAGAACTCCAAATAGCAGTCCTTCTACCCCCAAAACCAATAACTTCCTTCCATGTGGAACGAGATCTGAAAAATCAACCAATACACAACAATTATTTTTCAAAATCAAATAATAGTTTATAGTATACATTTATTTTATATATAAATTTATTTTCCATAGTTGTGATATTTTTGTTCTAACAATAAACTTTTAATAAGAAAATATTATTGTTGATAAATTTGCACACTTCTATTTTATATTATTTAAAGTATAAATTCAATTTTATATGTAATTTCCTTATGCAACATTTTCACAATTTTTAGGGCACGAATGTCAAAATTGTATGTATTTAAATACAAATTTTAATCCAATATAAGTTAAACTATCAATAACATTCTAAGCATTAGATATTAATCAAATCTTATAAAATTGGTCATAGAAAAATTATAATTAATAAAAAATGTAATTTTATATATTGATTTGTGTTGGAGCTCAAAATCGCACCACTGGATATGATCATGAATGACCAAGAAATCTAAGGAAACATGGGACCTGTCTCTTAGTTGTGGGACCGCCATCGAGATAGACCTCCAGAGAATGTCGAATTCCTCTACCTATTCTTACTACTAAACTACTCTTGGGAATTAAAATGCAACTATATAACTCTACTCTAACCTTGTAAGGGACCATGGTGAGAAGCTAATGCATAAAGAAAAAATCCTACCCTAGAGAAGGTGATATCAACAAAAATAAGGGGAAAAAATACTTTAGTAAGAGATAAAAGGGAGAAAATGATGGTGAAGAGGATCGTAATGATAGCCACATGCCAAAACCACATCAAAACACCTATTTTCAAGATGTAGAATAGATACATATTTTGAGAAAACACATACAAAATACTCCACGCCAATGAATGAAAAGGAAAGGAGTCACAATAAAATATCAGGTAAGGCAGAAATGAGCCATAAAACAATGATTTGATCACTTGAAGATTATGCACAGAGAATTACAAATGAAGGAATAAGATGCCATGCATTCATGAAATCCTCATCCAAGGAATGCAAATATTAGAAAACTTATGCAATAGAAAATGATTCACTATCATTCCCAAAGTATCAAACCACACAACTAAGCATAATTTCACAATATATATAAAATTTGGGAGAAGAATAAGAAGAGAAAAAAAAAGGAAATTTGAATTCTTCGCTCCACCCACCAAACCAATTTCATTAATATCTCTAAAAATTTTGATCACCTCTGAAAATATGCTTCCCACACCATTTTCCTTGTTGAGAAGAAATATATTCCCATAATACATTAAATTGTGGTGGTTATGTTACCTAGAATCGTATTTTTTGTGTTTTGGATATGTCTTTTTATTTTTCACTTATTTACCCTCACTAAAATTAACAAATCTAGTTTCCATTACGAATAGGACATTGAGACATTTCCAATGATATAAGGTTTGTAAAAATTTGAGAAACATGTTGAAAGTTATGGCCATTTTATGTTTTATGTGGAAAATAGTCGTTTTCCTTCACTACATGACTTTCTCCTTTAGTGTTGCGTGGATTTTATCTTCCATGTATTTTCCTTATATGTCACGTCTCTTTCATGCTTCCATGAATTTCTCCTGTAGTGTGGTTTTCCTTCTTCACCCCCGTGGCTTTATCAACTCTTCCACTTCAACTGTGGCTTCTTCAGGATAGTGTAACTTTTCATTATGCGTGAATTTTGATTTCGCAGATTTTCCAAATCCTATGTGGCTTTCTCAAATCCTTTGTTGACTTTTCTCCTTAGGCTATGGCTCATTCAAACCTCTTCGTGGCTTGTTATTTCCCTTTGTGGTTCTCATACCTCAGCCCACAACTATCGTCGAGTTGTTCAATTTTACGAGGGTGCAAAAAGGAAAAAAAAATGTTCAATCGTTGTCTAAGATAGACTACATTTCTTTAAGGCTTCTCTTACATCATGTGTATCACCTATTAAGGATATTTTGTAAACAACATTTCCATAATATATTTACCACTTTTAAATTATCTATCTGAAGTCACCTTTGGAGACACCAAAAATTCTCCTCAGGATCTCCTTTGTTGATTACATTGACTACAACCGTTGTTTCACAATTGTAATGAATATTTGGATCTCTCCAAATTGTATCCAAAATTTTAATAAATATTTCTTCTTTTCACAGTGCTCCAAACCCCAACAAAACAATGGATTAGCCTCCACTTTACATATTTGTAGTAGTTTCGTTGTAATTTTTTATACATTGACATATGTATCAAGTGCGCAGACTAAAATGTTATTAAAAAAATGACCAATATATGCTCTTGGTTGAATGTTCTTGTTGTTCAATTGGAATTTATTTTTCCTTTTAGAAATTTTCTTTTGAACTAAAAATCCATATAATTCAAGAACAAGCAAATGTTTCTTTTGAGGAACTATAAAAATAATATTGATATACAATAAGAGTATTTCACTAAGAATATATTTTTACCTATATCCTTACATATTTCCATTGTTTGAATATTGTCTCAAGCTGTAGATTCTACACAATGTAAGAATTGTAATTAATAAAAGTTTAACAAATTGATTCCAACCAATGTTGAAAAGTATTGAATTTTATAAAAATTAAAAATAGTATTTGATACCTATTTGTGAATTAGTTTTCATAATTGGTGGTGTAGGGTTTGATGCATCCTTTTATTCACCACGCTTAGTTATAGGTCTTGTCGTGAAACGTCTTGTTGGTTAGAATTGTGAATGTCACCCTTAGGAATAACATTTTCCTCATATTTATTTATTTAATTATTCACACTTTTAGGAGAATTGCCCACATATGTTTGTAGTAGTTCAATATTATCTACCATGAAATATATAATCCCATATTGAAAATAAAACATTGTTAATAATGGACAGGTGTCCATTCTCAAATACATATTAAAGGAAGCTTCAAAATGTTTATAATTGGTATCTCTCCTTTCAGAGAAATTTTGGAATGGGAAGAATCTGCACTTTGTATGCAAAGTAAAAATGTAACCTTTGATATTCTGCATATTTACTTTTGAGAAAAAGCATGTGTGGATTCTAACTAGGCCCATTATAAAATATAGGGAACATATAGATGTTAAAACTTTAATTTACAAATATTAGAATTTTTCCCATTTTAAATATTCTTAATTAGTGAGGATATGTCTTTTCTTCTATTTTTTCCTTTATTAGAATAGTTATAAATGGAATACATCCATCAATACATACAATCAATATATTAAAGGAAAAATAGAGGTTACATTAATACTTTATATATAATTTTTAAATTATACTCATTTCAAATATTATTAAAATGGGAAAATACCAAGTGTAGTACAAACAATATTCTTAGAATGGACATATGATCATTCTCTTATTATAAATGTTCCATATTTAAAATTAGTTTTGTGACGAGTTTAGATGTAATATAAGTGAATCATTTCGAGCTTGAAGTTTGAATCGCTCGAGCTACAAGTATGGATGGTACACGATAGGTGTATGAATGGTCCAAAGCTGGAAGGATGGATGGTTTAGAGTTGATAGTATGGATGGTCTTGAGTTCAAGTATTAATGGTTTGAAACTCGAAGTATGAATTGTCTAGAGCTGGAAGTATGAATTGTCTAGAGTGGAAGTATGAATTATCTAGATCTAATTATGAATGGGTCATAGTAGGAAATATAATTGGTCTGGAGCTCAAAGTGTGAATGGTAAGGAGCCTAAAATATATATCATTAAGAGCTCAAAAGTTTAATGGTCAAGATCTAGGAATATAAATGATAGTATAAGATTGGGCATCTTCCCATTCATATCATTATAAAAAAGTAATATATAGGAACATATTATATCAAGGAAATGATTCTGAATAGTAAAACTATATACAAAGCAAATATTGTTAATAATATATAACATCCCATTTTAAATTACTATTGGGAAGATGAAATGGATAATTATTATCCATGTACAAATGAAAAAGGCTATGCATAGGAGTTCTTGAAGGTAATAGGAAAATGAATGACCAAGAGGATGGATGGAAGCATGCACACAAGTAGATAGGTTAATGCACGAAGGTGTGCACAACAAGGAAGAAACAAGTTAGTGAGTAGAGGTTTGTACACATGCATAGGGTTTTAAGGACTTAGACATTTTTGGTGAAAAGGATAAAAATAGGAAAAGAAAGCAAGATGATGAGATGTGAAACCAAGGTCCAAAAATAAGAAAGGACATACAAGATATGGAAAGGATGGTGCATATAGAATATTTATTTATATGATTAAAGCATGAAGAGTCCGAGATATTTATATCTTGAAATAAAGTAAATAGAAGTTTTAAAGTCATGTAACCTATATTCAAGATGTATATTATTAGGATAAATGCATGTAAATGGTGAAGGGTAAGTCCCCATAATGTAAAATAGGTGTTTTGTCTCATTAAGATGGTAATGCGGTGTGGGTGAGAAAGTATTATTATCTTGATGTATAAAGAAAACATGTAAGTGAATTTTGTATGCACACATAAGGTTAGTACATGGATGTAAGAAACACATGAATTTATATCTAAACTTCTACTTTGGAAAATTACAAAACCACACACTATTGTTCCTACTTTCAATTTAATTGAAAATGATAGTTCTGAAAGTTAGTGAATGAATTCTAGCACTTAGAACTAATTTGCAACAAATAAGAATGAACAATTCAAACACAAACACAATATTTTTATCTTGGAAACCCCTAATTTGAGGGAAAACCATTCGGGAAGGGAAATTTCTCTTTCTTCCCAGTTATATATTGGCCAATTAAAATGATTATAGATTACAAGAAGTTAAAGGAAGACAACAATGTTACTTCCACCCTCTCTACTGTTTTCTTTTCTCATACACCTTGCTTCTACAAATCAATTCCAACACCAAAGTCTTCTTACTCACTTCTCCCATGAATCAATGATCAAATCCACATGTTCTTCTTAATTTTATAGATTCTTCCCATGTCCTCCCATGCACTGGAGAATAGGAAGGGTCATACAAGGAAGAGACATAGTCCAGACGCTTCAAATCTATGACTGTTCATGGATGTATTTTTTTTTGTTTTATTAAGTGACAAGACCGCTGGTGAACGAATATAGGAGGTTACACAACCACCAGTTTATTGAAAGGGAGGTTATGAAACCTGTCACTCTACACAAGGAAGTGGTTCTGTAACTTAATAGTCTACTCTCCTATCTGTTTATTTTTTCTTTTAGATTTATTTTATCTAATGAAGTGGTGTTTTCCTAGATCCATATGGATCACACATCCCCTTCTTAGAAATATTTTTCTCCCAAAAATCTTAATGGAGGAGTATATGAGGAAATAATTCCCTCACTTTATCCTTCGTGTATTACCATACCTTTCTTGGTGTCTTCCTTGATTCCAACTCGTAAAAACTCTTGTGGACCTCTCCTTATTTATCTAACCTTTGTTGTAGCACTATGTAATCCTCCAACTCACCTCATGAATTCAAGATGTAATTTTCTATGAAGGTAACAACTAAAATTAATCTTCCTCATTAAGCATAGATGACTCATATAGGTGTAAGTCATTGTAATTTACTTTTAAGTATATCTCAGTATTAAGGATGGAAAGTCAAGTCTAAAATTTTTTCTCCAACTTGCTCTAGTATAGTGAAGTGTCTATAATGTAGTGGATTAATTTTCCTTTCGACTGCAGTCTTTCCTTATTCAAGTAAAACCAAACCTTTTTTTCAACATGAAGTTTGTGCTCTCTATAATTTTGATCATGTCTAGCCTTATGCTTGTCTTGAGACTTGTCCAATTATTCTTTTACCTTGAGATGGATTTTTGGATCCTCTCAATGAACTTCACTACTCTAGTCACTTATGAATCATGTATCTCCCCTTCTTCTTATTATCTAATTTTAATGTCCAATGGATTAGTAGGTAGATATCCCAAATATTCTTCAAAAGGTGACTATATAGTGGATGTGTGTACTCGACCTATTGTAGGAATTTTGAATGTAGGCTAAGGACTCATCCCAAGTCCATGGATATTTACTATTATACCCTCTAATCAGTTGTACCAAATTCATGTTCACCACCTCTATTTTCCCATATGTTTAGGGATGGAAGTTTGTTATCCTCTCCAACTTGGTTTCCATCTTGTCCCACAAGGTAGTCCAAAACTTCCCCAAGAACCTAGAATATCTATCAGAAATAATAGACATTGGAAAAGTAAAATACACTCATACATTAGTAAAGAAAATTTCATCTTTCGCACATGATTTTATTATATTTTTACATGCCATAACCAAAATTTTTTTACTAAATGTATCTACAAAAACATATAGATAATCATGGCTTATTCCTCCTAAAAACGCATAGAGATATCCTCCCAAGGTTGAGTAGGGAATGATAGAGTAATATACAAACCTTCCTTCCTAATTTTAGGCTTTCTAGTATTACAATGTTTATATCCTCTTATGAATTTAGATACTTATTATTACATATTGGGATGATAATATATATCTTTCGCAAGTGGACCATGGTCTTACTAACATAAAATATCATGATAATTTTGAGGTATGTGCTTCCCTCATCAATAGAATCCCTTCTTTTTAGCACACAAGGTTTCCTAAAATCATCAATACATGTATTTTTCAACCCTTTTGGACTGTAACTAGTGATATGTCATCCCAAAATAGGTCTTGAGCATATTCCTCTCTGTAAGCTTCCTTCATGAAGGATCGAAATGATTTTGTCCTATGTGGACGGCCTAGACAACATGTCCGCAACTAAATTTGTGCTACCTTTCTTGTAAGTCATTAATAAATGGAATTGATAAAGGAATCCCATCCACTTGTAGTTCCTTTCGTACTACGATTTTAGATTTTTTTGCTAATAATGGAAAGTTTTATGGTTAGTATGCACATTTTTTCCCAAAAATATTGTTTCCATTTCTTTATTTCCTGAACTAGTGCATACATTTCTTTATTATATATTGAATATCCCTTGATTGCTGAAGTGAAAGTTTCAAAATGATAGCATATTGACTTACATCCCCGTGGAAATACTACTCTCATAGTGTAATCACTAGTATCTATCTCTAATTCAAAGGGCTTCTAAAAATTAGGAATAACAAGTACTGGAGCATGAATAATTTTGTATTTTAATAACTCAAAAGCCTAGTCTTTTCTTTTCCCTAGTCAAAACCTTTACTCTTTATGGTCACTATGTGTAGAGATTCTGCAATATACGATAATCCCAAAATGAACTTCCTCATGTATTGTACTACTCCCAAAAAAATTCTAGTATTTATGGCTCCCATTGGTGTTGGATAGTTGGTGATGGATTCCACCTTCTTCAGATCCAATCATAGATCTCCTCCTAACCACATGCCCAATATAGAAAAGTTATTGTTTGGAAAATTCACACTTCTTCATATTACATAACAGTTGTTTCTCCTTGAGAACTTGCAAGAATTGTTGCAAATGTGTTAGATGTTCCTCCCATGTGGCACTAAAAATCAGAATATCATCCAAATATACAATGACACATGAATTTATGAATTCCCACAATACATCATTCATCAATCTCATAAATGTAGTGGGTGTGTTACATAAACCAAATGGAATTACTAACCACTCATACAAACCCTATTTTGTTTTACAGGTAGTCTTCTACATATCCTCATCCTTCATCCTAACTTGGTGATAACCTGACTTGAGATACAACTTTTTAAAGAACTTAGCATGCTGAATTTGGTCCAAGATATCATCTATGTGTGGGAGTGAATATATTTTATTTAGGGTAATATTTTTCAAAGCATGGTAGTCGGATGAAAAGTCTCCAAGAACCATCCTTCTTTTGGAACTATCACAATATGAAAACCATAGAAATTGGGGAGGGCATTAAGGAACCGCCTGGGTTCCAGATTGGGATTGGTAGGAAAAGACATAGACCTGGGAGGATTGATGAGAAGAATAGGGATGGGCGTATTACCCTTGTTCTAATAGCTCCTGAAGTTGTTTCTTACTCTCAAGCACTATCCAACAAGGATTTCCTATACTACTTGATATTTCACATAGGGGAATATGGAAATAGCTAAATCTTATGCTCTACTTCTTGTTTTGGTGGTAGCCCATTGGGAGTTTGGAACACTTTCTAAAATAAAGAATTCGTTGTCCAAATCTTTAATCCTTTTGTTGGAAATTTCTACCCCTTATTACTTATCTTTCAATAAAAGTAAACAAAATTGATTATGATTTTCATGAATTAGTATCCTTTATTATTTAGCAATTACCATAACATTTTTTTCCTTACTTTGGTGTGGCCGGATGTTAGAATCGACTCCATCCTTGAACCATATATATTTTTTCTCCCTTATCATGAATATAGAATCTCTGATATACAAGTAAGGACTCCTAAAAATGAAATGCATCAAGGGGAATTAGATCAGATTCTAATACATCTATATACCGAAAAATTGATCCCAAACTTGAAATTACATCTTCTTGTTACCTAGATTTCTATACCCTTGTTCACCAATCCCGAGAGGATAAGAATGAGGATGCTAATAAGCTTCAAGAATAATATTTTTTCTAACATGCGTCAAAAATCAAATTAGATTGAGAACCAGTATCAACCAAAGCATTTACCTTAGTCCTCTTGATTTGGATTTTGATTTGAAATAACTTACTCATCTCTTCCTCTTGTTCTGGTTGTCCATATTGGTGGCCATCCATCCTAGCCTATTTTATACATTAGAATCATCCTCTATCTCTACCTCCCATCTATCTTATAGATGTCATGGAATTCTTGGAGTCCTTGGTTTGGTTCTTTAGATGTAATTCTGGATGTAACTTCCAACATGTAGTGTCAGTATGACCATTGATATCATAATTCTTACAAAATTCTTAGGATCTTTACAAGTATTCAAAGTGGTAGTGGTATTTTTACCTTTCCATTTACCTTTGTTACTTGTTTGTCCCTACTCTTTCTTTCTTTGATTTTTCCTTGACTCCACTTCTCCTTGATTATTCCCGTCATCTACGTAATATTCTTGTACACATGCTTCATTGAGATCCTTGGGATTTGTGGAGATGATCTTCCTTAGAAGGTGAGTGTGAATTCCTCCCAAATAGTTATATTGGTCATTCAAATGTGCACATGTGTCTCATATCGAAAGAGTTAAGTTGTTTGAGAAAACAATGGAACCATCTCCAAGTTATGGGACCTTGAGTGCTTGAGAGGGATCTGGAGAAGTTTGGTTCCTCTATATATTTCTACTATTACTTATACTCCTAATGCTAGAAGGAAAAACTAAGCTAACAATTACAAGGACCATGGACAAAAGGATAACATAAAGAAAAAAATAAATTAAGGGAGGTGATAGCACCGTAAAAAAAGGAATGAACACTATTTGTTGTGAGTGAAAAATGAAAGAGAAAACACGAGGGAAGGCTAGACACACATAGCACAAACCAACATGCATTTACAATGAGTTCCATGAAACACAACTAGAAAATTGAGAATTTGCAAGGGACGTAAAATGACATAAAAACACGCAATGCAAAAGGAAGGAAGAATAAGGAATGAAAATAAGTTAGGATAGATAATAACCACAAAACAATGCTTCCATTACTTCCATAAATGCATAGATTGTTACAATAATAAGAGAAGACAATATCCACATGCAAGATATAGATATAGAGGTCTCAGAACTCGAATACAAAGATATAAATTCCTTAGCCAAAATCTTAAGGATATGAAATGTCCAATATTACTAATGAGTGCAACTCTTACATTTATAGATGAATCAATGGAATAAGAATTAGAGAAGAAGGTAAAACCTAAATTTGAAATATAGCCACCAACAAAAAGCATTCAATGACTAAAAATACTCTTGCAGTAAATCTATTAAATGCACTTCTCCAAGTCTGTTTGGCATGTTAAAGAATGAAGGACGGTAAATCAGATCAAATCAAATGGTTGGAGTAATCAGATCTACTCATCAATTCCTAGAAAGATGTTTTCCCATTTCTCACTTACAAGATCTACCAAGAATTTAAATTTGAATATCTAGCACTTTAGCCTACGTTAGCAGCTATCGAATGAGATAAGACACACAAGGATCTAAGAACATACGTAAAAATTATGACTGTCAAAATTTTAAAGCTTCATGGGTACACAACATACATGATGCACGTTGATTAGTGAAAGGATGACCAAATATGAAAATTATTTATCTTTTTCTACCATGATTCACTCATTGATTTGTTGCAAGGATTCAACACCCAACTAGCATGCTTTGATTGGTTGCATGTAACACACTTAATCTTGTCAGATGATGATGTGGTGTGAAATGGCACAAAAGAAGGTGTAAAGGCATGCACATGGAAGAATGAGGTGCGGGAGGAAAATAGTCAAAGGACATGCAAAGGTTACATGTGGGAGGAATGGAAGGAATCCTCAAGATTAAAGCATGTGGTCAAGGTGCATAGATTTCAAAAATGTGTGGCACGTGAGGAGAGGGTGTATGATAAGGCATGGGACTTAGCCGATTTTGGGAAGCAAGGCCAAGGCTCGTGTGGAGGGTGAAAAGAGGAAAAAATAGGAAATTAAAAAGAAGAAGGCATGGGGAGGATTGCACAAAGAAATCAAGGAATCTCGCAACCATGGATATGTGCCAATGAGATGATGGAAGTGCGCGTAACTTGCAAATATCGAGCCATAATATGTATGTAAGTTATCCAAATAACTAGGAGAGTTATTTGGATAACAATTTTGCTAAATTTTGGGGCCATTTTCCCGCTAGATTAAGGATATCAAGTATCTTAGAGCATCCATTGGGCATGGATTCTACTATGTAATCATGAAATTTTGATATGTAGCTTTGAAAAAATACCCCTTAATGTCACTTGAAGAATCATTTGTTAACTTTGGTCTGAATCCTGCAAAACCACCGTTGAAATTTGTTGGAAAACATTTGACATCCCATAAGAAATAGAAGAGCATGCGCAAGAAGCATGCAAGAAGAAATAAATATGTACATATGAACAATGTGTGCACAGTGCACTTAGAGGAACTGAAACTACGTAATAAAAATGATGCAAAAACTCAAAGGAAGGGTTTGAGATAGATCCCATTTACTGGGATTTGTATTATGACTCACCAAGATGAGTTAACTCAAATATTTACCCTCCTTACATGAATCGATGATGTATGGGCCACTCCAAAGTGCATCAAAATTTGAATAAATGACTAGTTTAGCTCTGCTTATCATCCCATTTCAATACCAAGTCCCCAAATTTGAAAACTTGAGGCATAGCCTTTCTATCAAAAAAATTATTTGTTTCATATTGATGTTGTTCTATCTTGATCATGGCAGAGTTCCTTGATTCTTCAAGAATAACTAGTTATGTCATTCATATTTCTCTCTCGGTACCTTCAAATTATAGCTATTGGGCAAGCGCTAATGAGTTAAAATCAAGTGTCAAAGAAAGAGTAACCTCCTTTCCATAGACAATCTTATAAGGAGAATTTCCAATTACTTTTTTAATTGTGATTATATCTACCCAAAGCATGTGTGATACCTTTGTATGCCATTGTCTTTGGATGATATTCATTGTGCACTTTATGATCCTAATTAGGTTCTTTTTGTTGATTCTTCCAATCCATTTACTTTAGGGTAATAATTGGAAGAAGTCTTCATATAGATGCCTGATTTAGATCACAATAAGTGTTTCTAGTGCCAAGGAAGGATTTTGCATTATCGTAGAGATAATGGTTTAAGGAATGCCAAACCTTATGACTATACCTTTGAGAAATTCAAGGATGAATGACTAGGTTGATTTATTGAGTGCGACATTTTTTTCCATCTCGGTGAAGTAGTCTATAGTTGTCGGTACCCACTTGTGTACAACACTTGAAGGAGGATTGATCATGCCTATGAAGTCAAGACCCTATTGTGAAAAAGGTTGAACCACTTGATTGATCGTAGGTGAAGCGTCATCAATTTCTTATTTCCTACAAAGAATTTTCATTCCTTACCTTTTGTGACCCACTTGTGTGTATCTTCAAATAGGGTAGGCTAAAAGATACCTTCCATTATGATTTTCATTGTTGTAGTCTTGACAAAGAAGTGTCCACCAGAGAATCCATCATGAAATTTTGCTAACACCTTTTCAGTTTGTGCATATTTGATACACCTTAACAACACGCCATCAAGATTCTTCTTGAAGATGAGACCATAAATCAACACATATGGAATAGATTGCAACCTCATATGCATTCTATTTTATTTGTTCAAACCAGAGGGTATGTGCCCTAAAAAATTAATGTGATTGTGTCATTCATCTAATCACATGTGCCATGATCTCGTATTCTGTTCAAGTTCTATGCATGAGAGATCCTCATCCAAAAAAAATGAAGTCTCATTTTCATTATGTGCATCCTCAAAGAATCTAGTTGAGAGCGTACTACCTCTTATAGTTTTGTGGCTTTAATAGTCACATCATACTCCATTATTTTTGTTACCCATCATGCTCTCTTCTCATTGATTTCTACTTCCATGATGAAGTCTCTAACACTTGCGTGTGAAACTAACACCTTAATATGATTTGTGGAGAGCATGTTTTTAAACTTCTTGAGTGTGTGCATGATAGGATATACTTGTTTCTCCATGTCATTGTATCTTAATTCATAGTCTTTCAGTTTCTTCTTGAAGAAGGCCACCTTTGGTTGCTCTAGTCCTTGTTTATTTTCCTATTTCAGACCTAATGACACTTACATCAACACCATAAACATAAAGTATGAAATCCTTTGAGTAATTTGGGTTGATGAGTTGGTGAGTAAGAAATTTATTTCTTGGTATTGTTAAAGATTTATTTTCCATTTGTTTTCCATTTGAAGGTTGTGTCCTTCTTGATCATGAGGGTTATCAACCTCACTAATTCTACAAAGTTAGGAATAAAGTTCTAACAAAGTTGATTTTTCCGAGGAAGGAATGTAAGGATTTTTTTTTGCATAGGTGTAGTAATTTTTATGCCTTTAAAAGAATAAGAAAATCCCCTACACACCACCAGAGTTTATGACCCAACAGCATTGGGCACACCCAAGACACGCGTGGGCACCAAGCCCCTCCTTCATGTGAGTTGTGTGAGAATGCATTATTTATGACAAAAAATTAAGTGAAGAGAATCAAAACAAACCATACATTCCTCTTAGAGCTCAGAATGGGCTTCTAGACGAATGTATTCATTCAGATATAAAAAGCATTATTGAACATAGATCTGAATCATAATAGAAAGGAAATGCATAGGGTTCACACCCACTCATATGAAATATATATAAAACTAATCCATACATATATAAGTAAAAACTAGAACCACATATATCCATATTAAATATGTTTGGTAATCACATTACATTCACTGAGGCTATCACATATCCATATAATAGTGCAAACCAATGTCATGCATCAGAACTAGAATTAAGCCCTCATAGTACAAAGAAAAATATTCAGACCCATCCCCTTGATACATCATACTCCTACAGATCCTCTAAACCCAACCCATAGAACTCCCATAATATTTCTACATAGATTTTCCTATTTTCCATTCCCCTGGGTATATCTTTCTTTCTTCTATTGGGTACTTATGATTAGCCACAAAAAGCACCGTCATGCCTTAATGAAGCCGTATATAAGTTGTCAAGTGTACAAGTGGTCCTCTATGGGAGCATGCTCCTTCATACTTGAGTTCTCCATTCTTTGCCATGATGACCCTCTGGAATCTCCTATTACAAGGTATATTCCTTTCATGGGAACTAACTTCACTAGGCTAGCACCTTATCCACTTTGCATGCATAGTCGAGTCATGCTTCACTCGTGTTTTTCCCGATATTCGAATATGGCTAAGTCCCAAAACCTTTTTCTACCTTGTGCGCGTGTGCCACTAGTTCTACTAAACCCTCCTCAAACCCTTTCCTACATGCTTTCACCTTGCGTACCCAAGTGCCTTCTTGTACTTAGCCAATATTTTAGGGGCCCAACATCACCCCACACTACGCCTGTTCTCCACCCTTGAGAACATTTTATCAATGAATAAATAATGAATGTACTTGAATAGTTTAGGGAAAGGATAAAGGAATGAAGAACTTGGGAAAGAAATTAAATAATGGGGAAACTATGATTACTTTTGCAAGAGGAGAGGGAAATAAAGGAATCACATCTACCTCTAGCTTATTCCAAGCATCAACTTCATTTTGTACCTATTGATAGAGGTCATTGACTAGGGTGCTCACATATTCAAAGCCTATCCCTTCTCCTTGGGTATTCATCATTTCCATGATCACCTCCAATTGTTTTCCCAAATCCACAAGTGTTTCCATCCTTTGAGTGATCTAGGGATATAATTCCTTCATCCGGTTCTTGATTGATCCCCACAAAGTCTCAATAGCCTCTCATTTCTTATCAACCTCAGTAAAATTGTTTCACATTCCACTCTATTCCCCTTGATCTTATCTTGGAACTCCTTGAGCTCCATTCTATGAGTGGCAACTAGAATGATCACCACTTTATCTCTATTGGAAAAGTTGTCATAAGCAGGCCTCAACCACTTAGATGAAGACTTTCACAATAGTGAGGAATTTATTGTATTGAGAAATAATTGCCACAACCTTCATCTTGTCCTCCTTCTCTTTGTGCACCTGATGCCTCTTCTGTAGATTCCAAGGCTAGTGGTCACCTTTCCATTGTGAGGATGTAGTTCAAGTCCTCTAGGCATTCTAGGGTGGATCCATACTTCTACGCTGGTGGTGTTAGATCTGGATGCTTCAAGACAATGGCATCTGTGATCATCTCTACTTTCTTGTAAACCTCGCGCACCCTTTCCTTCTCATCTTTTAACTCACACCTTAGTTGAGTGCTGATTAGTTCTTCCCGCTTTAAGTCCTTGGTTCTTTCCCCAATCTCTTCTTCCTTTTTCTCTAGTTCTACCTCTAGAAACTTTACTCTGTCATTCCTCTCAAAGAGTCTAGCTTCAACCTCAATCGAAACCTTGTTCAAAGCATTGTAGATTTGTTAGTCTAATAGCTATTGAGCATTTATCAAGGGGTTGATTCCTTTTAACACCGGTACCTTTATTATTTCCCTTGTCTTACTTCAAATTCTAGCTCATCGATGTAGGAATCAAATGCCCAAGAAAGAATTTTCTCTTCTCGAGGGTATGCACCTTCCTCATCAAATTATTCCATAGCCAAGAGTTTCTCCATTGGTATGGAGATTTGAAAGTGCATGCGCAACTCCTTATTTAGATCATCAATGTATCCCATCCCTTGATTTCTCCCGTGCGCTGGCCTTAGGAAATCTTACAACCAAACTCGGATCTCCTCCCATGCTGTCATATTATTTTTCTATGCTCTCCTCCTTAGCTTCCTTCATTACCATGTCCATGTTGTGTTCCATTTCTTTCATCGCTAGGTCCTTGATGATTTTTATGACTTATTTATTTGTGGCCTCGTTTACATGTTCCTTTGTGAGGCTTGGGGTCCTTTGTTATTTTGTAACTTCTTCGCATACCCTCTATCCCTAGCATCCTCCTCTTCCTTATCATTCTTCCTCCTGACAAAGATGTATTCATCTTTATCTTCCTCTCCTTCCTCCTCCAAATCATGTACTTCAAACACTGGGAAGGCCTTAAAATTCCTCAGTTCATCGTCATCGTCTATTTTGCCTTTATATGCCTCCAAGCTCTCTCAATACTTTGAGTCATCCTTCAAATCCACAAGTGTTTCCATCCTTGAGTGATCTAGGATATAACTCTTCATCCGGTTCTTGATTGATCCCCACAAAGTCTCAATAGCCTCTCATTTCTTCTCCACCTGGCTAGAATTTTGTCACGTTCCACTCTATTCCCCTTGTTCTTATCTTGGAACTCCTTGAGCTCCATTTCATGAGTGGAGACTAGAATGATCACCACTTTATCTCTATTGAAAAATTTTCATAAGCAGCCTCAACCACTTAGATGAAGACTTTCACATCGTGAGACTTTATTGTATTGAGAAATAATTGCCACAACCTTCATCTTGTCCTCCTTCTATTTGTGCACTAATTCCTCTTCTCGTAGATTCCAAATATAGTGGTCATCTTTCCATTGTGAGGATGTGGTTCAAGTCCTCTAGGCATTCCAGGTGGATCCATACTTCTACGCTGGTGGTGTTAGATCTAGATGCTTCAAGACAATGGCATCTGTGATCATCTCTACTTTCTTGTAAACCTCACGCACCCTTTCCTTCTCATCTTTTAACTCATGCCTTAGTTGATTGCTGATTAGTTCTTCCTGCTTTAAGTCCTTGGTTCTTTCCCCAAGCTCTTCTTCCTTTTTCTCTAGTTCTACCTCTAGAAACTTTACTCTGTCATTCCTCCCAAAGAGTCTAGCTTCAACCTCAACTAAAACCTTGTTCAACGCATTATAGATTTTTTAGTCTAATATCTATTGAGCATTATCAAGGGGTTGATTCTTTTAACACCGGTACCTTTATTATTTCCCTTGTCTTACTTCAAATTCCATCTCATCGATGTAGGAATCAAATGCCCAAGGAAGAATTTTTCTTTTCAAGGGTATGCACCTTCCTCATCAAATGATTCCATATCCAAGAGTTTCTCCATTGGTATGGAGATTTGAAAGTGCATGCAAAAATCCTTATTTAGATCATCAATGTATCCCATCCCCGATTTCTCCCCATGCGGTCGGCCTTAGGAAAGCTTACACTAAATTGGGATCTCCTCCCATGTTGTCATATTATTTTTCTATGCTCTCCTCCTTAGCTTCCTTCATTACCATGTCCATGTTGTGTTCCATTTCTTTCATCACTAGGTCCTTGATGATTTTTATGAATTATTTCTTTGTGGCCTTGTTTACATGTTCCTTTGTGAGTTTGGGGTCCTTTGTTATTTTGTAACTTCTTCACTTACCCCTCTATCCCAAGAGAATCCTCCTCTTCCTTGTCATTCTTCCTTCTAAAAAATATGTTTTCATTTTTATCTTCCTCTCCTTCCTCCTCCAAATCATGTACTTCAAACACTAGAAGTCCTTAAAATTCCTCAGGTTCATCATCATCATCTATTTTTCCTCTATATGCCTCCAAGCTCTCTCAATCCTCTAAGTCATCCTTCTCTATCACCTTCTACTTCTTCCTGATAGGAGATTATGCTTTCTCTTCATGATCCTCTAGTGACTTCTCCCTTGATGCTTCCTCTTGAGCATGTGGCTCTCCTTGCTCCAATGCCTCCTCTTATGGGGTCTTTTTTGGGGACTTCTTTTGGCATGGGTAAGTGATTGGATTGGAACTTACCTCCTACACGCCCAATGATTGTGATGTTTGGACACTTGGGGACCTTTTCTCTTGCACCTCCTCTCATTATCTATTCTTTGGCATGGGATTCCTCCTTCTTGTAGGGTCTTCAAGGATGGATACATCATTTTCCAAGTATGCTGCATGTTCAAATTTTAGCTTGATGCATAGATACACTCGCACCGTGGTCCTTCCTACAATTGGTAAAGTTAGGGGCTTCATCATCTGGACCTTGTGGGATACATAATTTTCCACGTATGCACACTTTTTGGGGTAGACGAGCTTCTTGTGTAGCTCTCTATGGTCTTGATCCACCTCACTAAGGTCGAACCTTAGTCTCTTGGCCTCTTTGAACCTATTCACCCCCGCTTGGAAGTATTGTGTGGTGAAGGAGAAGGGAAGTTTACACCAGGGGCTCATTGTTTCATCTATCAATTTGAATCTGCCAATGTAGAAGTGTTGGTACACTACAAAATATACTTCTCCATTGAATTATGCTGGTATTTGCTCCAAAATTCTCCACTTTTCCCTGAATGTATCCCTCATTCTCTTGTACCACTTTTCCAAGCGCACTTTGTGAGTGGTCATCATGGTCTCACAAGTATACTTCACAAACCTCTTCATGAGTGATGATTCTTCTTCTAGGTACTCCCAAACAAACCTTTTTGGTGCATCAGAACTCGATCTCGATAAAAAAATTGTGAGGAGGACATTTCCAAATAGTATATTCTCACCCTCCTTGTGCGTTATTAATGATTTCATCTATGATGAAGGAAGACAAGTTATAGATAGTCCCCTCGATATATTTTGGAAGACAATCACCATGACTTGTTCACTTGAGTCCATATTTCTTAATCATTGAGATTTCTTACCAAACTCACAAACATCCTCATCATGGGGTTTGGAATCTCTGTGATGTCAAAGTACCATGATCTTTTCTTGTAGTCATATGTCGCTACTATTTTTGATGGCATAATTATCACCTAGGATAATCATCTATGATCTCTCCCTCACATATAAGGCCTATGAACTTGAAAATAAAATGGGAGTTATGTGCATCTAGCGCCCACAAAATAAAAATTTCTTCATGAATGTGCGACATCATCCACGATAGAGGAGCTCAGTTTGTCAAAGTAGGGTAATTTGTAAATTTTAGTAAACTGCCACCTCAATTTAACTTTTACTTCATTGTTATTTATGGGCATGCCTTCCTATGTCCTTTTGTTTCTTGGGTGAACCAACTCCAAAGCAATTTATTCTTTATCATGTTTTGCAATGATTATAGTCTCTCATAGTTATTTTCTACAAATGAGAGTCCCATTATTTTCCTAGAAATTCTCCATATGGGTATTACATCTTGTGTAAAACTATTCATTTGTGATCGCAACAAAAGCCATTTGCTTCCCTTGCCCTTTCCCTTCTAATTTTTAGGTGAGATGGTTACTTTCTTTGGTGCCATTATTCTAGTTAGGTTACACTTCAAACATCTTCTCCTTTCTCTACTCTACCACTCTATCCAACCCCAAGACTCAATCTTGCAAAGAAACCCTCCTAACTCCATGCCCTAGCCATTAAACCCTAACTAGAACAATTCTTCCACAAGATGGCGCTTCTCAACAACTTCCTCCATGCTCATGTACTCCTTTCCTACTAGTTTGTGGATCTACTCTAGTCACATCCTCTTAGATTTCTTAAATTCTTCTTCACATAGATCACTTTTGGATGCCCTAGTTTGTGAGAGCTCTTTTCACTTCGTAATCGTAAGGTAAAATAATGAAGTGCCCGAATTCTTATTTATAGCTTTTCCTTCTTTCTAGAATTAAATGTTATTTTACCTACCACCGTACTTAACACTAAATGTGTATTTTTCTACCAAGTCGCCCTTACGTACACCTAATCTTGCGTGAAAATTCTACAACCTTCTAGTGTACAAACAATCTATCCTGACGTAAGAATCTTTACACATGTGTCAACATCATAAAAGACACTTCTTCGTCCTTCAACTAATTTTTTATCTCACCTACCTTGTGTTATTCTTTTCTTCTTCCGCTCTCGTACGTGGTTTCTTTGATGTCTTATCTTGATACCAACCTTTTTTCCACCTTTCTTTCATGCACTTATTAATTCTTACATTATTTTTATCCATCGAGGGCCATTTACCGCAACTTCTCTATCGCTAGTTCAACTTTGCACTCGCTCCACATTCTTCCACCCTACACCGAAATGGTGTGTGGTCCTTTATGGATAAACATCCTTCAAAAATTAATGTTGTTATTGGTACCAAGGCACAAAACAAACAAGAGAACAAATGAAGAGAAAGGGAAACAAAATAAAAGAAATTATATAGAGGGAAATTCTAAACTAATTGGCAATACTACCTTATTACAAACATCAAGAAGACTTATTTATAGTAGGGCTTCAACCTAATCCCATTGAAATGGCTTGAAAATATCATCCCATCCAAAGGTTCTCAATCGGACGCACCTAAATCAAGGATGTTGAAGATGATCTAGGTCCCCAACCAATGGAATTTCAACTTCCTAGGATGGCACAAAAACTTGGAGTCACATAACAATACCATCTTCCTAACCTCAAATTGTTTGTTTTGATGTGGTGATCATGAAATGCATTTTTATCCTTTTCATCCTTTTGACTCCACCTAGAAAATGATCGTCTCTTGTCAAATTTCATCAATTTTTCAATCCTTTCCTCCGCCGCTTGTTCATCGGGCCAATCCTCCTATGCACACTATACGCAGAGAAGGTAACATGAATTAAATGTGTAGGATAACCTCCATGCCAAAACCAATTGAAATGGTGTGGATTTATTCAACCTCTTGTAGGTTGTCCTATACAACCATAGAACTACTGACACTTTGTCATCCCAATCTTGTCTACCAACGTCACAAATTTTGGTCAAGGTATGAATCAATATTTTATTAAATGATTTGGTAGTCCCATTTTCTTGTGGATGGTATAGGGTAGTATTATGATGAACACCATGAACTCTACTAATAGAATCCCGATAGTCTCATTTAGGAAATGTGTACCCCTATGACTAGTTAAGCTAAATGAGTATCCATACCTTGTAATAATATTTTTGGATAGAAACTCGACTATTGTAGTCATTGTACAATCCTTGGAAGGTGTTGCTTCTACCCATTTTTTCAAATAATCCATTCAAGTGATTACATAGTGTGATCTTTTCCTATGCGTGGCTGGTGAAATGGGACCTACAAAATCTATGGCCTACTTTTTAAATGGCTCTATACTTGGAATAGGGTGCAAAATCATTTTATCCCTCCACCCTAGTTTTCCAAGGAATTGAAAATGATCACATGCCTTGCAATACTCTTTGTAATCTTGATATAGGGTCTCCCACCATAACCCATCTTACAATATCTTGCATGCAGTGGCATCCCCTACATAGTGTCCACCTGCACTTCCTCCATGTGCCTCCTCCATAATATCTAGGTGCTCATGTTCTAGCATGCACTAGCGTAACACTTCATCGTGTCCTAGCTTGTACAAATCACCACTAACCAGCATGTAGGGTGTGGCATGTATGGATAATTATTTCCTCTCTAATGCTTTCATCCCTTCTAGTGCCACACCTATTTTGAGAAACATCACAATATCCTCTAATTCCAAGGGCTTACACTACAACCTAAAAAGTTACGCGTCTGGAATGGTATTCTCAATGTCTTTCATGTCCCTCTCGAGTGAATTCTAGATAAGTGATCGGGTCCAGATTACTCTTTCTTGGGTTTACAACCACCGTGAACTCAAATTGTTGGAATAAAAGACCCATCAACATATGTACCCTTTCGTAATGGGCTTGTTTACTAATTATTTTAATGCCATGTGGTCCATGTAGAATACAAATGGTGTTTCTAGTAGATATTTCCTGAATTTTTACAACTCGTAGATCATGGATAGCTATTCACACTGGTAGTGGTGTAATTTTTGTTCTATTGATGTTAAATTTTCTACTTGGAAAACACAAGGGATGGTCAATAATACCTTCACCGAAGTTGTGCCAATATCGCTCCAATGACTATACTAGAGGCATCCACATGAACATGGAAAGGCTTATCCTAAACAAGGAAATAGAGTATGGGTGTAGTGAAAAGCTTATCCTTTAAAGTGTAAAATGCCTTCGCTCGTCTCTCCCCTAATGAAAGTCACTCTTGTGTATAAGAAATTCCTCTAAGGGTACAGTGATCTTGGCATATCCCTTGATGAAATTCCTATAGTAACATCTATGCCCAAGGAATCCATGCACGACGCTTTGGCTAGTAGGCTCCCCTAAACCCACAATGAGTGCAACCTTGGCGGGATCTACTAATAAGCCTTCCTTACATATGATATGCCCCAATAAGGTTCCAAATGTGGTAGCAAAGACAAAATTCTTGATGTTGAGGGATATCCTCAACTACCGACACCTTTCAAACATTAGTCTTAAGTTATCAAAATGGTCTTTGACTAGACCATACACAATCCAATCATCAAATAGACTTGAATAAATTTATGGATAAAGTCTGAAAGGCTTGTACCACAATGTGCGAAAACCACAGTGCATTCTTCAACCCAAAAGCCATGATCAGTATAGGAAAACTTCCCCATTCAATGGTGAAAGTTTTCTTTCTAGTGTTCCCTTACAATCCTCACTGGTGGTAACCTAAGAACCCATCCGTGAAGGAGTAGACCTCACGCCAAGCCACTCGCTCTAAGATTTATTCAATAAAATGGGTTAGGAAGGGTTCGATGACACATACCGCATTCAAATCCATGTAGTAAATGTAAATCCTTATCCTCCCATATTTCTTGATGTTAATGACCATTGGGATTATCCATTCAGATTCTTCAACACCCTCAATGATACCCGATGGTATCATTTTGTCTATTTCCTCCTTAACCCATATGTGCAAATTTAGATTCATCTAGTATTACCTATTTCAAATTAGGTGCACACCTTCCTTTAACTTTATCCTCATCTCCCCAATGAATGGTGGATACCTTTGAGTTCATGATTACTACCAAGGAATAAATCCCGGAACTCGCATAATAGATCAATGATCTTTAAGATCTCCGTATCTGACCAATAGTCTCCAATGAAAGCTTCCTTGGCTTCTGATTTTGACCAAATGTTAAACTTATTCATTTTTAGGGGCTCGTGGTAGGCATGTGTCCTTTCATTAATGCTATCTATAACATCACACATACCTAAAGAGTGGTTAACATCAAGACTTTCAATTTCCTCCCCATCTATGACATAAACCATATTTCCTTTCTCCTTTTCTATGCATGCGCACTCAAACTGCATCTCCTCTTACTCATCCTCATCAAAGTGTGCCTCTAAATTGGGCTCACCTAGAAAATCTAGTAGCCTATCTCCTACCATGGCACTATCCCAAATTGTAAGGCACTTGATCAATTGTAATGCCTTATCCACTCGATGGATTTGTGCTCGATATTCAAAATCTTGGATGAGATGGTTATCGGCTCCTACCAATTTCCTATCTAGTGGCGTGTTTCTGAGTGGATATACCATGTGTGCGCACAACCTTGTAGTGTGGAATACAACTTATGCACCCATAATGATGGTGGTAAGGCCTTTGCGCCTCCTATCCGTGCCTTCTAACACATTTTTCTATGAAATGAAGTGGTCTCTTTACCATGGTAGTATTTATGACCATGAGAATGTTGCTCCCAAAAAACCTTATAGAAAATGTGATTATTACCTTGTGTCACTCCATGAGTTTCTCCCGATGTGTAGCCTACCAATGCGTTGTAGTCTTGAGTAGGTTATAAATGAGCATTCCTCTTCTCTCATCCTCATTTTTCCATTGAGCTTCCATGTCCCGTAAGAACATTTCAGGGTATGCCCCTCGAGAGTAACTTGGAAAATTCTTTCCTCCTAGGCACTTGAGTGAGCACTCCTTGGTCACTCTTGTTATAGACCCCATCAACTATCACCTAATTAACTCATAGGTCCCGTGTGCTCAATTTTGATATGCCATGTTTGTTTTATCACTCACAAACTAAGCATCCTCAAATTGGATAACTCCTTCTACGTAGCTTGAGTTATGTTCAAGTCTCTTATGGTGTGTACATAAATTTTATCAAGGACCTATTCTCCTAAAGGTTTAGCATAAGGAACCGACTTCCCATCCGTCAAAGGGATGATGACCAATTCTTCCTTGTTCTCGAAATTAATATATCCTTTGTTAAACCTTAGGTCATTATTGTTCTTATAGCACCATGGGTGCCCAAGAAATGCTGGAAAGTTGTCTTCCTCAGCGAGCGTTAAGACTTTGAAGTCCCAATAAACTTGGCCCCCTTAATGGTGATCACTGCATCCTTGAATAATCCAATGGGAATCACCTTACTTTTGTTTTCCATATACATCACATTCAAATATGGTTGTAATGCGGGCCTTCCCATTTTATGTTAGGTATCTAACGTAAGCACATTGACCTCTGCTCTTATTTCAATCAACATGTTACTAAACAAAAAACCACCCAGAAATGCATTCAGTGTGATCTCTTTTTCATAGTTAGGTCTATGGGGAGGGATGTTTTCATGCAACACCTACCTTTCGTGCTCTACTCCGGTGCATGGTACCTTCTCCCATAGCCATTCTCCTAGCAAGGGAATAATATTCTCTTTCCTTAACATTTTCTACACTTTCGTGACCTCATCCAGTCCTTCAGACCACTAAACATTCCTTCTTTGCTCGCTTCTGGACTACTCCTTTAGACACTATGGATTTCTCCCTGAAATTTCCGAATGACATTTATGTTTCTTGATATTCTTCCTTCTAATGGGAAGGGTCCACATACTTCCCATGCACTAGTTTTTCTCTTGAGACTAGAGTCCTTTGCCTTGGTACCTCCTTGGCACGTGCAACCTCTACTTGTGTTGTCACCAAAATAGGTTCTAACCTTGACTCACGTGCCACTATAGGCATCCACTATGTGTCGGCATTATTTATACTCACCATCCTAACAAATTTTCCTTTTCGACATTTCTTTCTCATGTGTTCAAACAACTTAGGGCAGTCCTCATACTTGTAATTCTTCTTACACCACGAGCACTGTGATAAATCTTGACACTCATGCCTTTAATGTTCTGTAGATCCATAGTTATAGTAGGTTCCTCATGAGAACTTCCTTTTCCCTCCTCTGTGGTTACTATGACCACAGAATCCTCCGTGAAAACCTCTCCCATACACCCGTCCATCCGTGCATCCTTCATAATGGAAATCATCTTCCTTGGAACTACTAGGAAGGTTGGTCTAGCACACACCATGATCAATGGCCTCATGGATCTGGTCAATAAGCCTACAATCCTTAGTATCATGGGTTGTAGAGGTGTAGATATTATAGTAGAAAGACACGTTATTTTGGATTGCGCGTTATAACAAGGGACACCTACTTGCATCATGGTCCCCCTTAAAAACTTCACAATCTACTGCTATGGCACATACTAACTTCCGGGAAACTATCCTTAGCATGCCCCTGTAATTCACAATCTATGCACCAAAGACCACTATGAGTCTCATGTGCTGAATTTGTAGACAAATTCTCCAATCGCTTAGCCATTACTGATTGATTTGACCCCCAAAAAGGAGTCACACCAATATTAACACTACTAACTACTTCAAAGACGTAAGTAAACCTCTAAAGCCTCACGTGGGTCAATGAATGTTTTATGTGACAATGCCCTCCTAAATGCAGTGATAAACCCTCCAAAAACCATTGAGCATGATGTGAAGGGTGAATCTCATATGATAGTTTTGATAGGAGATTTTTAAAACATGCATCATACTCCTACACACTCTTTTCATTCCTGTTGGATCTCCTTCAAAGTGTTGATGCTCTTTTGCTAGAACTCAAGTATATGGAATTCTTCTAGGAAGGCATTCTTCAATGCATTATAACCCACCACCATTTGGTGTGGGTCATACTTTAGTACTAGCGGTGTGTACACCATTACAACATGGTTGCAAACTAGCTTTCCTTTCACTATGGGGTAGTGATCCCCTTCATGCACCATAGTTATTCACACTTGTGCACATGTTTTGCAACATACTCTATACCTTATTAATCTAGAAAATATAAAGACATCTCAAAGAAAACTTGAGGAGGTGGTTGAGGCCCCTTTCCTCCTGATCTAGATCCTTAGTTCCCTCTAGTGTTTCCTCCTCCACTAGATCCACTGGATCCACCAAGTCTGTGCCTCTAGATCCACCAGTTCCACCTCCATATCCTCCTATAGCTGAAAATGGGCCATAAGTCATCCCACCTAGTGTCCCCAACTTTTAACTAAACTGCATGCCAATGGTCTATGATATTTCTCCACTACCATAAGTGTATCCCATGCCACTCCTAGATGCATTCCCAAACCTTACATACTTACACTTTACCCAAAAATTCCTCTAAACACCATAATGGTATTTGTAGCCATGGATGTTTCAAATGAAAATTGTATCTCCTAGGATGATCAATCACTCCCACCGATACCAATTGGGTTATCAATACTTCTCCCTTGATTTGGAAAACCAAGCGTTAGGGGTTGGTCACCAAGTGGGTTCAGATGTGCACCGATGGCTCTTCTTTCTCCATGTGACAAAATCTCATTAAAAGATGAAGGGGCCTCTCTCCGTGCTTGCCAAGATGGGGTAGTATAGATTTCTTAGACTCCACATCCGTGTACATGAACTTTAACACCCTCTTGTAATGTCTACCTCCATAGATCGATCACATTCGCAACCTTACATTGTTTATTCATCTCCCTTTCATGAGCTTCATTATACTTGAGTCATCTCTCCTCCATCTTATTCCCATTCCCCTAGCTTCCTCTCCAAAGTGCTCAAATTATCTTAGGCCATGGGGAATGCTTCTAAACTCAAAGTAATGACCAAGATATTCATATCCAAAGGAATAGCACTCAAAAATGATCCTCTAGGCTCCCTCTAAAATCAAACTCAACAAATTCTAGGCAATAATATGTCAAAATGGCATATTCTAAGGTGTAACTTTCCAACACTCCCTTTCACCGGTGATCAATAGCACACATTCAAGTCGATCTCGCATCCCGCATCCTTTGATAGTCATCTTGGGTCCACACACGTGATCTATAGTACCATCTTGATCTGGATGCATATGTTGAAATCCATTCATAAAGCTCTACTAAGAAAAAAATAAAATAATGTCTCATACAACTCATGGTATAAGTTCTTTTCTACCCATCCACGCACATTGAAATCAGGTCTAATGTTGAATCTTTGAGTAAAATCATCCTTCATGCTCTTGAACCACATTTCAACACTTTCTAAATTCAAGTGCTCTGTCATCACACATCACAAGGAAAATATGCATGTCATTTCACACAAAAACTTCAAAAAGAGGCCCCAACAATAGAACCAAGATGGAGTCATTTTATGGCCTTAAAATAACAAGGAAATCCCATGCACATTGGCCTATCACCCAACAGAATTGGGCGCTCACTCGAGACACGTGCAGATGCCGAGACCCTCCTTTATGCGAGTTGTGTGAGAATGCATTATTTACGACAGAAACTTAAGTGAAGAGAATGGAAACAACCGATACATTCATCTTAGAGCTGAGAATGGGCTTCTAGACCAATGTATTCATTTAGATAAGAAAATCATTATAGAACATAGATCTGAATCATATTAGAAAGGAAATGCACAGGGGTTTATACCCACTCATATGAAATATATATAAAATTGATCCATACATATATAAGTAAAAACTAGAACCACATATATCCATATTAAATATGTTTATTAATCATATTACATTTATTGAGGCTATCACAGATCCATATAATAGTGTAGACCAATGTCATGCATCTAAACTAGACTCATGCCCCTCATAGTACAAAAAAATATTCATACCCATCCCTTGATACATCATACTCCTACAAATCCTCTAAACCCAACCCATAGAACTCCCATAGTATTTCTACATAGCTTCTCCTCTTTTCCATTCCCCTAGGTATATCTATCTTTCTTCTATTGGGTGCTTATATATATAGCCTCAACAAGCACCATTATGCCTTCTCGAAGTTTTAGATCGGTTTCCAAGTGTTCAAGTGGTTCTCCATGGGAGCATGATCCTTCCGACTTGAGCTCTCCATTATTTTCCATGATGACCCTCTGGAATCTTCTATCAAAGGTATAGTCCTTTATGGGCACAAACTTTTTTCTAGGCTAGTACCTTATCCACTTCACATGCGCAATTGGGTCATACTTTCCTCGTGTTCTACCCGATATGCCAAATATGGCTAAGTCCCAAAACCTTTTCTTTGCCTTGTGCACGTGCACAACTAGTTCTACTAAACCCTCCTAAAACCCTATCATGTGTGCTTTCACATGGTGCACCCTTCTTCAAATAGGCCTTATGCGCCCATGTGCCTTCTTGTACTTAGCCAATATTTTAGGGGCCCAATAGCTGGAAAGGAAAGGGCCAGGATAGTGGAAATGTGCTTAGGATCAATTTTGGTCCTCCAACCAAAATTTGAGAGACACCCCAAATTTTCTCTCGCATATTTCAAAGCCCAAAAAGCTTTTCCTTGATAAGAATGTAATGTCATCAAGGTATACCAAGATGAACGCATTGATATATCCTTTGAATGAAATATCTTTGGCATGCTAAAATGTTATGACATGCATTTGACAAACCAAATGGAATATTCTAATATGCATATGTCCCTCACTTAGTTGTAAATGTCATTTTGAATTGATCCTCTTAATTGACTAGGATCTAATTGAATCTAGAGTATCCATCTAACATTGAGAATCTTTGCGTGTAGGCCATAGTCTACATAATCTTCTCCATATAAGGTAAAGGATAATGATCATTTAGAGATGCCTTGTTCAAATCTCTGAAATCAACATAGAGTCTAATTTCACCATTCTTCAAGACACATTGGAATGAGATTCACGACTCAGGTAGAGTACTTGATCAAAATATTATCATAGCCTTAATTAGTTTGGATAACACCTTTATCATGAGGGGATTTGTCTTTGGATTGACTGGTCACTACTTTTATCTGATGGGCTTGATACCAAAATCAAGTTTAATGGAGTTTTGAGAAACCATTGAATCAAAACTATTGAGGTCTTAATACTCGCATAAGAACATATCATTGTATTTTTAGAAAAGAGAAATTGAAGGCCTTATTTTCCTTTGTGCGCGTAAGATTTACTCAAAAACAACTCCTTCCTACATGTAATAGTGATCAGGGAGTAGTATTCTTAGGTGGAGTGCATATAATTTTCTTTACACTTAAACTCATCATCAAGGATAAACATTTTCTCTAAGGTGACCAGCCCTTTAGGAAACTATTTTTTCTTTAGTTAAATTACTCGAGTCACCATAATTTTCATGCAAGTCATCTTGTAGGATTGATGATAACTCAACTTCATTCTAGATAAAATGGATAATCTGCACATCACTGTCAAACACTTGTCGCCTTATGTTGTTTTTCGGAATGGATGGTATAATCACCATCTTAATGTGCCGAGTGTTTCCTTTGAAAAAGTTCTCAACATGGGAGAGCTGTGAACTAAGAACAACCATTTGGTTAGCTTCCATATACATTTTGTGTGGAACTAACTACATACTTAGAGCATCAAATATCTCAAAGAGATCCTAGAATCTATGTCTATAATATTTGATAATATTATTCCTTTCCATACACTTTTTGGTGACCTAATGGATAACCAATTTCGTGTCCCCAAAGATCCGTAATGCCTTAATCTTCTTATTATCACCAATAAGTAGACCGTGCACCAACATTTCATACTTTTCCACATTGTTAGAACATGTAAACTACAACCTATGCAAGAAGAAGAATTTATCATCCTTAGGGAAATGAGAACAACTTATGCTCCTGTGTCATTTTTCTTTTGGATCCATCAAAGTATAACTTCCATAAAACAAGGTTCTCTTCACTTTTCTTGAGCTCACACGGAAACACAACTTCTTCTTTAAGGATACAGAGGTACTAAGTCCAGTTTCATAAGCTTCTATCTCCTCAAAGATATGGATCAAATCTATGGTGTCTCTCTACCCATTCATCCAACACTATGTTTGGGATAGGAGGCATAAGAGGTTGTTCTTTAGAAGTTGAAACTTGTTCTTCTTGAATTATTCTTCTTGAATTAAACAATTAGCTTGGAGAGGGGATGAGACATGTGACTCTACATGATAGGAAAATATTGGCTCAACTTGTATGGTAAATTGGGTACCATACCATGTCTTGATTAACATATGGTTCCAATCGAGAAGACAAGTATCCTCCCACTTTAGTAGTAAATTCCCTTGATAGAAATAGGGAAAACAAAGGGGGAGATCAACGATTGACACATCTTGAGTTATTGTCGGGACTTGGACATACATAGAGGATTAACTCAAGATCATTGAGGATTCCTAGGTAGTGATAGTTGAACCATCAAGTTGTAGGAATCCTTTTTCTAAGGGCTATACTTAAGACCTAAGACATCAACAATTTTATTAGGCATTACTGATAACTACGATGCCCAAATCAATCATACAATTATGGACAAGATGTTTTCCTATAATTAAGGACATATAGAAGGGTGGGGTTTTGACAACTTTACTTACTTTCTTCTCCTCTCCTTCTTAACATATATTGATAGAAGTGTGAAAATTTTGAACAATTGGGTCATGCACGGAAGTTGGGCAGAGCCTCATGCAACAAGTCACGTTCAGATGGAATGGTTAGGGAATCCCACATTGTGACATTTATGTTTTTTTCTTCATCTAGTCCATAATGTTGAATGGAATACCTATTGACTTGTGCATTTAGGGCATAATAGCATACTTTTTATTTTGTTTAGGTACAGAGGTAGGAACCTTAGTTATCACGGATAAATGACCTACCAAAGGAGGGACACATGCCACTTTAGGAGGATATTTGTGTGGAGCTTCATGTGTAGTAACTTGGGAATTTTTACTTCTTGTTTCCTTGGCTGCATATTTCTACTTTTGAGGGTCATCCGGTGTTGCTGGAATGGAGACTTGTCCACTAGATTCAAGCATATTCTTCTCTTAACGTTTGTTATCGCAACCTAGGTGTAGGGTCTTCTTGCGTCATCTCCAACTTGGTTGATTGTGCAAAAGTCTTTGGCACCAAAATACATCAAGTTAGCTTTATGAGGAGCCTCTAGATTTTCTTGGTTCTCATGATCACTTGGGCTAATGGAAGGCTTGTAGTTAGAAGTATTATGGATCATATAAGCATGTATGTGCACAACATCGTACAAGTTGATACTAACTATAAGGCATATTGTAAGGAAAAATCATTGATTCTTGTGCCATATTTTTTTGTATAGGACAAGTGTTTGAATTGTACAGATCAAGCTATTGGAAGGGGTTGTGCAAGAGGAATAACTTGCAAAGGAAAGTGTACATTAGCATGGAATATATCATTCTGTTGGTTCTACCTATATCTTTGATTCCCATGCTAATTTTTCCAAGGTTGATTTATTTGGATTTGCACCGATTAGAAATTCCTCTATAGGCTTGTGCCTACTACTTCTCCAATGATATGACCTTGTTGGAAAAGTTTCTAATCAGGGACTTTAAATCTCCATATTATTTTTTTTGCGTGAGAGAGTAGGATGTAGATGCAACTAGTTGCAACCTCTGTACTTAAACCGGAGAAATAGTAGGTTGGGGTTCTAGAGACATTTCAAATAATAATGGCGGAGGAGGCCTAGGTGCTAACTTACCCACTTGGATGAGACTATTTTATGCCCTTATTGCAATGTTGTATGTAACATGTAAATTTGTACCTCTCATGGATGTAATCGTGACTGAGATGTCACTATTTAAGGCCCTTAGATAATATAGGAAAGCATTCTAGGATGTAGGCTTTACCACTTGAGGAAATCTGTCTCCAATTTTATGAAATTTGATATTGAAATCAATCATCTTCATGTTGGGCACACGCTTCGTTGTATTTAATTTATCTAATAGTGATAGGTGGTCTAACTTATCTTCAACGTAGTTGCATAGACTTGTTCCAAGCTCATCCCAATTAGTAATAGATGTTGATCTCAGACCACGGTACTATTAGAGCACTTTACCCTTGAAAGAGGCGTCAAGCAGCTTGATTGCTACATTATCATGCATAATTAGATAGAGCACACATTGTCCACATCTTGAATGTGTTCAATGGGGGTAAATTTATTTTCTCCCATAAAGTATGGAATACTCTTGAGTGCGGCTATTGTTATAGCATGTTGAGCATTGAGATTGAGTGGGATTCCACCAATG
Source organism: Taxus wallichiana var. yunnanensis (assembly GCA_018340775.1). NCBI lineage: Eukaryota > Viridiplantae > Streptophyta > Pinopsida > Cupressales > Taxaceae > Taxus > Taxus wallichiana. The sequence goes on from CM031234.1 coordinate 201,751,039, forward strand.
AAGCTATCAAAGTTCCTCGGAGGAGGAGGGGGTTGAAGTGCCATGGTAGGGCATGCATGTATATTTTGAGGGGGAGTATAGGGTCAAAGAACAATGTTGTGTCCCACTTCGTGTCCCAAAAACATGAGTAAGAGGTTGGGTGGGATCATAAATCAAGTTCATTTATGTGAACACCCCTTTCATGTGAACCCCCTTCACCGAACTACCATGTAGGCCAAAGAAAGTGGTTCACATGAATGAGGGTTCGCATGAACACCCCTTTGCGTAAACCCCTTTGGGTTCAAATAATTTTGGTGGAAAAGAGTTATATATAGATATTTATATAGTTTTGGGTGGTAGATTTAGGGTTTAGGGGTTCGGGTGAAGGGGGTTCACGCGAACCCCTTCGCCCGAACCCCTCTATGTGGCACCTATGTGGCACATTTTGGCACCAAATTCATTTGGAGGATAATTTTATGCCAAAATGTGTCACTTAGGTGCCACATAATTAGGGTTAATGAGTGAATAAAATTACAAAATTTTAACACAAAATACATAATTTTATTAGCTTTCTAAAAATATAATTTTATTTTAAAAAATCTATTTTACTATTTATTTTTTATATTTTTCTAACATATGGTATTTTAGGACAATCAATTGTACACAATCAACCCAATTTGAAAAATAGCAAAATATATCAAAATTTTGAAAAAATAAAATTACTATTTGTTGAAGTCTTCTTCTTACACTGTGAAAAAAAATCAATTTCGATATAAATTTTAAAAGTTATTGGTATAAAAATTTGTATGCCATTTATTTGAAAATATTTTTACTAAAGAATTAATTAAAAAATATACAAGTCAAAAAAATATAAAACTTTATAGCACCTTAAAATTCAAATCTTGAACATATATGTAAAATTTCATGGTGAAAAATAAATTTTCATTTAAAAAAAAACACTTGGGGAAAATCATTCTCTTTTATAACAAAAGAAACAACGTATGAATAAAATTAAGATAATGACCATATTTTTGCCATTTAAAAAAAAAAAAATTACATGTATTCAACACTCTAAACACAACATTTCATTAGTTTGTGGAATTTCATGAATGTGTATGGTTTTGTGGCTTTTACTTTTATAAAATCAATGAAACTTAAAATTCATGTTTATATAGGTACAAAACATACCAAAAAGTGGGACATTTTATTGTACTTTTACTATATAGTGTGCTCTTATGTGTGAGTTTCTTAGAAAAAGATGGAGATATTCAACAAATCCTTTGGTTACATCACTTTTTCTCGTATGCACTCTTTTGATAAAAGGAACTCTAGTTGCTAAAACAATAGATTTGAGTGTTGGGAGTCACTAATATATTTGAAATGAGCCTCCAAAGTCTAGAAATTTCTAAGTCACACACCAAACTTATCAATGTTGAAATCTAAGCTTTCACTACTTGTCCCACGCAGGCATACCAAAAAAATTGGTCATTCAAATGTACACCCATGTTTCGGATCCGAAAGAGCCAAGTTGTTTGAGACAATAATGTAATCTGTCTCCAAGTTGTGGTACCTTATGCACTTGAGACGGAGGTCAGTGAAGGTCGTTTCTTCTATATATTTCTACTACTACGCGTTACTCCTAATATGGAAGGGAAAACTAATATATCAATGCCAAGGACCAAGGAAAAAGGACAACAAAATGGAAAACTAAAACAAGGGAGTGATAAGACTAAAAAAATAGGTATGAACACTATCTATTCTAAGTGAAAATTAAACATAAAGTATGAGGGAAGGATAAGCACATAGCACAAAGCACCACACATTTATAATCAGTTCAACAAAACAAAACCAGAAAATGGAGCTGCAAGGGACATAAGATGACACAAGAAAAACACAACATGAAACACATTAGAAGGAATAATAGTTGAATAGTCATAAAACAATGCTTCCATTAATTCTAGAAATTCACAGACTATTACAATGGCAAGAGAGGTTGATAGCCACACGTAAGAACTAGATATAGAGGTCTACAACTTAGAATACAAAGATATAAATACCTTAGCCAAAACCTTAGAGATCCAAAATTTCCATAATTAATAATGATCCCATCTCTTACATTTATAGATGAATGATGGAATAAGAAGAAGAGAAGGAGGGAAACCTGAATTTGAAATATAAAAACTAATGAGAAGCATTCAATGCCTATAAATCCACCTACAAATCTATCAAATGTGCTTCTCCAAGTTTGTTTGGTGTGCTAGAGAAGGAAGGAAGGTGGAGATCAAATTGAGTTATTAGAGCAATGAGATATTCTCATCAATTCCCAGAGAAATGTTATCCCATGTCTTACCCACTAGATCCACCAAGAATTTGAATTTGAATATCTAGCACTCGTAGCCTACATCAACAACTAATGAATGAGATAAGGTGCGCAAGGATCTAAGATTTGACACAAAATTTATGACTCGCCAAAAGTTTTTCGTAGTCACTTAGGCACACAAAATACATGGCATGTGTTGATTAGATGAAAGGACAACCAATTGTGAAAATCATTTATCTTTTTCTGCCATATGTCACTCATTGATTTGTTGTATGGATTTGGCCAGTGGTTCATTTTAAGAAACTTCTTGGAAATCGGAGGTGGAAAATACCTGGCGAATATCCCCGAAACTAGTTTCGTGGGAAGGCAAATTTTGGGGTTGTATGAAAAAAATTCACCTGATTTTCAAGTGGTGTGATGAAGGTATTTGCAGACGCAGCGGGAGATGTGTTGTCATGCATCAAAAAAATGCATTGACACCCATCAAAACACATAAATGAGGTCTGTTGATGCGCATCAATGCCTTTTTTGAGGTGCGAAAAAATCTCCCATCGCGCATCTACAGCCATTACCCTCTTGCTTGTGCATCAAAAAAGTCTTTGTGTCACACATCAACAAACTCTTTGTCATGCTTCATATGCGTCAATATCTATGACTACCTCCTTATCACACGTCAACTATCCGTCAATGTCGCACGTCAAAAAATAACTCCATTGTCACATGTCTCACAAACCCTCCTTATCGTGAGTCAATAACTTAACCCCCTTGTCACGCAGCGTCTGCAATATGGGATATATCATATTGTTGACAAAATGTGAAGTAGAAGTGTTCTACCTAGTGAATAATCTAGGATTATATAAGGGATATTTTTCAAGGGTAGGAAAAGCCTTCCCTAAAAAAATTAAAGTGTAATTTTTAGGCAAACAAGTCACCGACCGCACTAGATAATTTGCCTTTTCAAAATTTTCAAAAATGGAATATTCACCATATTACAAATATTCGCCACTAAAATGTTCCCTGGATTCGCACCTAGTTGGCATGGTTTGATTTGTTGCATGTGACACACTCAAGCTTGTCAAGAAGATGACATGGCATGGAATGACACCGAAGAAGGAATGAAGGCATGTGCATAGAAGAATGAGGTAGTCGGAAAATAGAGGAAGGGTGTGCAAAGGTGATGTGTGTGGGAGGAATGGAAGGAATCCTTAAGGAAGAAGTGTATGGTCAAGGTACAATTATTACAAAATAATATGTGGCACATGAGTAGAGGGAAGCATGATAAGGCCTCGACACTTAGCTAATTTTGGAAGCAAGGAGAAGGTGTGCATGGAGGGTGAAAATATGAAAAAAGGGAAAAAAATAAGGCATGAGAGGAGCGTGTAAAGAGCACGAGGAATCATAGCCATGGAGATGTTCCAAATACAAAATTGAAGTACGTGCAACCTACAAATTTCGAGCTCAAATAAGTATGTAAGTTTTCTAAATAGCTAAGAGAGTTATTTGGATAACAAGTTAGTTAGAGTATCATCATCCTCCAAGTCTATATTAAGTGGCATGGCTTACCTCTAAAAATATGTAGTGTAATCCTACACAATTTGACCACTACTTTATCTAAAATACTAAATTTTATCATCCGGTTAGTCTTATAGACATTACAATAAAATTTTCTCTAATAAATTATTTGAAACTCTCCCAAGAACTTACAATAAGATGCTTCTTCTTTTCACAAGTGGCTAGATGGGTTTCCCACCAACTAGAGCATGTCCTTCCATTTTTAGATGTGAAAAGGTAATCCTTTGTTCCTCAATGACATTATGCACACTAAAATAAACCTCCAATTACTTTAACCATTTATCTAGCAATTCTGCATCTACTTGTCCTTCAAATATTTTAATCTCAACTTTAGTATCAACTTTAAAAGGAGCATGATCAGATTTTATGTTACCATTTTCAACTTGAGTTTCATCTTCATGTTCTTCCACATCCTCTTTACCATCGTGGCTCTTTCCCATGCTAAATTTTTCATCCAAAGCTCGAACCACTAAGTCTATGTAATATTGTTTAGCCCTTTCTATCCTTTTTTGATATGAGACTTCCATTTGGTTTTGAAATACCCTATCCATCGTGCTTTCTAGCATCTCAATTCTACAGACCAAGTTCTCTTCTTCCATTTTATCTATAATTTCTTTTTCCACTTCTTCATAGATATATCCAGATCACAAAGTATTACTTATTCAAATTTAGACCTTATCACTTAGTCATATAAATCACACAATAAAAAGTATCATATTCCCTTTGATAATATTTTCAGCTTTGATACCAAATTGATCTAAAAATTATACTTTGGAAACTTAAAAACTAAAAATGTTGTTCTTACTTCTAATTTTAATTGAAAATGATAGTTTTGACAAAGTTAGTGAATCAATTTTATCACTTAGTACTAATTTTCAACAAAATAATGATGAATAATTAAAACACAACCACAATATTTTTATCCTAAAAACCCCGAATTTGAAGGAAAAGCAGTCGGGAAGGGAAATTTCTCTTTCTTCCTAGTTATAAATTGGCCAATTCAAATTGATTACAAATTACAAGAAGTTAAAGTAAGATAAAAATGTTACTTACAATCTCTCTACGTGCTTGCTCTCTCGCTCATACACATTGCTTCAACAAATAAATTATGGCACCAATGCCTTCTTACTCAATTCTCCCATGAATCAATGATCAAATCGACATGTTCTTCTTGATTTTATATATTGTTCCCATGTCATCCCATACACTAGAGAATGGGAAGGTTCATACAAGGAAGAGCCATAATCTAGAAACTTTAAATTTGTGAATATTCGTTGATGTATTATTATTTTTATTAAGTGACAAGACCGCTAGTGAATGTAGACCAACATTTATACAACTGCAATTTTGAAGAGGGATAGTTATACAACCACCACTTTACACAAGGTGGTAGTTTGGTAACTTTACAATCAACTCTCCTTTCTAATTAATTTTTATTCAGGTTATGATTTTTGTGATGAAGTGTTGTTTTCCTAGATTGTTATCGATCATGAATGTAATATGTTTGTTATGTAATACAAAGTTTGTATGATGGACAATATTATTTGGGTTGTGAGGCTTAGTAGATCTGAGTATGGTATAATGGGAATCCAAATATTACTAATAATTATCTATGTTGATTGATTTTCTTATTATATGTGTTGTCATTACTTGTTATGTTGTAATGGTTATAATCATTATCTACACTATAAACACATCTTGATAAGTAACTAGGGATGTGTAGACACAATATATATGGATTATGTACATTTCTATGTCCAAAAGCATACTAATGTATACATTATTTCTAAGCAAGAAAAATAGTGGTTGATAACTTCTTTTGGGATTTTTAGTTTATAAATTCCACTTTAATTGGCCTTACATACCTTACATCTCTTGGAACTTTACTAATTTATTATTTATGGCCTCGTACACTTACACTCGGTTAAGACAAAAGCACCTAGAAAATCATGTCCCTCCTCGAACTCATGGCCTTTTTTATCTTCTTCTTATTCTTTTGGGTATATTACTTTATCACCAGAAACTTGGGTCATCCTTTTAGTTTTCAATTAAAAGTTCAAAAAATGGAATCATAAATATCCTTAGTTATTTCTCTTAAATAAGGGGCCAAATACATAAGCATTATTTATAATCACCTAAGATTACATTAAAAGGCATAAGAGCATTACAAAACATACAACTAGCACATCCATATAAGGGATAAGGGATACATTATTCTGCATACACAACATAGGAGGGGAGTTCATTCTATTCCATCACAAACATATTGAATACTTGGTAAATTTTATATCTATCCCACTATCATTGTGAAACTTGCACTATAGTAATCTAGGACATCATTACACATATAAGAAAATATAAATACATGGATTACGAGATGTGGTGTAGTAATTGTTCATAATTTCACTCTTCGGGTGATCTCTAAGGTCATTTTGACTCCACATTCTACATATTTTTTATTATATTTGATTTGGTTTATGGACATGTGCAATTATCTATCTATTTTTAGGTTATAGGTATGACCGTTGATGTAACATCTAAACCAAAGGAACAAAGAGTGAGTACAATTCAAGCTCCTCCAACCCAAAAATGATTAAAACACGATCATCTAAGTAGTACTAGCACCTAGTTGATGTATTAGCTCATATGAAATCCTTTCCTCCTTTGGGTGTTTCTATTCTGAACAGGTTCTAAGTTTGAGATCCTCATCAATCCTCAATGATGA